>CAUYUJ010017516.1:30000-121057 GCA_963575745.1 Prorocentrum cordatum | reverse complement strand
CGCCCGGCCCGCGGTGGCTGGGGAGCGCCGGGAGCGCTGGGAGCGCGCGACGAAAGGAAGGGGGGCATGTCGGAGGAGAGGGAAGCAGGCGGAGGTCCTCCCGCTACCCGGGGCTACTCATTGTTCGCCCTCCCTGGCGGAGCTGGCCACTGGGGAGGGGAGGGCAGGGTCTGTCACCGACTCCCCTGCCCACAGCTTCGAGGTTTCGAGGGGGTCCTTTTCCACCTCGGCCGAGCAAGCGGTCATGGTGACACCGCCCCCCCATGCCCCCTGGCGGAGCTGGCCACTGGGGAGGGGAGGGCAGGGTCTGTCACCGACTCCCCTGCCCACAGCTTCGAGGTTTCGAGGGGGTCCTTTTCCACCTCGGCCGAGCAAGCGGTCATGGTGACACCGCCCCCCCATGCCCACAGCTTCGAAGCTTCGAGGGGGTCCTGTCCTCCTTTCCCTCGGCGTAGCAAGAGGTCATGATCATCGCTGTTATTCCTTATTTTCTAGACCTGGATTCCCCAGATGCCCTGTGGTAGCGTGCGTAGACCCCAAGCTGTAGTTGTTGCAGTGTGGATGTGTAAGCTATGAGGTGCACCATACGTGGTGCAAGCTAGAAGCGGCAACGGGCGTCAACGCGGCTAAGCCTCGCCAGGCCCATCCAGCGCACGAGGCGGCAACGAGACGGCCACAGGCAGCAACGAGGCGAAGCCTCGCTGGCCCCACCCAGCGCACGAGGTGGCCCCGAGGTGTCAACGTGGCGAAGCCTCGCCGGACCCACCAAGCGCACGAGGCGGCCACGAGGCGGCAGCGTGGTGACAACATGGGAATTTCTCGCAGGGCCCATCCAATTTCTTGGTGACAGTAGTGTGACACCCTACGTGCAAGCACCGCTTGGCGAACATGTCCCACACGGTCTGCGTAAACGGGTGCCGATAGATACTCCCGAACTCTTGGGACGCATGCAAAGCCAATTGCAGAGTGACATCATTATTGGCCTACTTATGTTATCGTCTCATTTTAGCTCTGGCCAGTTGGACGCCTTCCCCTTCTCAGCTCCTGGGAGGTTTAATGCAGCATCGGCGTTGGTAGAGCCGTGGCTGGAAACCGGCCGAATCTGGCATCCATCATTCCAATCTTTTTCATCCTCGCTTAACACGCAGCAGACTCCCAAGCTCATTCGGGGCTACGTAATGGTTTCAGTGTCCTTTCAGACAAGCCCACTAGCCCTGAATCGCTCTTCTGCAGACCTCTCAGGAAGTGCCTTCGACCCTTCCTCCCTGGCCCAGCACCCCAAGACATGTCAGTAGGGCGGGCCAGGCGTTCCGCCTGAGACTTCTTCACTGCATGTGTCGCGTGAGCGCCGCCCACATTCGGTTTGAAAGTCTCCAGCAGCGTCAAGGATGGAGGGTGGGTTGTTTTTTGTCATGCGGTTCTCGCTTCAGCGCCGCCCACATTTGTCTTCAAAGCTTTCAGCAGCTGCAAGGATGGAGGGCGGGCGGGGTTCAACTGCGACTCTCGCTTCAGCGCCGCGCGCATCCGTCTTGACAAAAACTTGCCGTGCTGCCAAAGATAGTGAGCGAGTCGTTGCCAACATGCTGCTATCGCCTGAGCGCCTGGCACATTCGTTTCACAAGCTTGCAGCTGTTTCAAACATGGGGGCGAGCGGTGCCTTTTTCAATGTCTCTCACCTCAGCGCCGCGCGCATTCGTCTGCAACGCCTGCAGCAGTTTCATGGTTCGTGTGATTGAAGTCCCCGGACTGGTGCTCTGGCTCGGTTCGGGATACGGCGTTCTGGACTCTGGACGAATTCAGGACTGTCAGGGCGTAATTATCACGTTGATCCGTGGCGTTGAAATCCCAGGACTAGTGTTTTGGCACGGTTGGGGACTCTGAGATGGTTGTCTTCTAATGGACCTTTTCCCGGGGAGGGAGCGGTGCAACATCGTGGATGCGTTCTGGGTTTACATTGGTCCTGCTTTTTCTTCCCCCCAGTCCTCCAACTCCTCCTCCTGCTCCCCCTCCCCCCCTCCTCCTCCTCCTCCTCCTCTTCCTCCTTCTCCTCCTCCTCCTCCTCCTCCTTCGCCCTCTCGGAGCTCCTCTCCCTCGCCTCTTGGTCTCCCTCCCCGCTCCTCACGCCATATGCTCCTTGGCGGTGGCGAATGCGTGGCGGTCCGCCTCCATGACTCTAGGTAATGTTTGGGGTCCGTTGTACTGTCGGCTCCAGCTCGCTGCAGATCTCGTCTCGGGAGTGGTGGATCACCTCCCAGTTGCGGACATGATTCAGCACGCCTGGTGCGCGCCGTGTTAAAAGATGAAGCAGTCGATTGTGCAGTACTACGAGCAGTTGATATCCGCCGTGCCGTGTCGCCGTCCTCCCCTCGTGGCCTCGCAGTTTCGCCTCGCCCAGAGCCGTGCCCGTGCCGCCGTGCGTGAGGCGGCTCTGGAGGGACGCCGGCTCAAGATGCAAGGTCGTTTTATGCGTTCGGTTTGTGGCTCAGCCTATCCCGACAAATTAGAGCTCCTGATTGGGCGTCGCGTGCGGGCCTGGTTAAATGCCATCCCCACACGACTGCGAGAGCGGTGGGCCCTGGCTCGAGAAATCTTGCTCCGGGCTCCCGCTTCGATCCGTTGGCCTTACTTGAAAACGGTCGCTGGGGGGTGGACGACAACGGACCGCATGAACGTGACCTCGGAGCGCTGGTGTTGAGTGTTCGGTTGCCACCGCTATCCGGACAGTATTGAGCATTACCTTCGATGCCCTCGCCTTGTCCATCTGATCTGTCGTCCTCGTGCGGTGGTGCCCTCATGTCCGCTCATACGTCTCGGACTTGGGCTGCCAGTTCATTATCCAGCGCTCGGTTGAACTCGAGAGAATGCTGTGCTTGCTACTTCCCTGTGCTTTTACATCTACCACATAGCCAAGGAAATGGTTGGGCGGCAGAACGGTCGGCCCCTCGTTCTGTCTCAATCTCTCGTGGCCCTCAAAGCTGCGCTCACGAAAATGCCTGGCAATTACTCGCTTCTTCCGCCTCCGCCTGGAACGGCTAGGCCTTATCCCTGGCTGGAACCCCCAGGGCGTTGAGTGCCGGGGGGCCGATGGACGCATGAGGTACTTGCACTGGCGCTCCTCCTCCTCCTCCTCCTCCTCCTCCTCCTCCTCCGTAGCCATTTTGGTTCAAGCGTTCGCACGGCGGCCCGTTGACCCTCGCCCTCGGCCCAGTCCTTGGCCGGGCGGCACGGCGCAGCCTCGAGGGGCCTGCGCGCCTCCGCTCGCTGCGGCCGCCCTCGTGGCGGCGGCGGTGCGAGGGGCGGCCCTTGCCGGAGCGCCGCGGCGGACCGTCGCTGCGGCCGCGCGCGCCTTCACCTCCGCGGTGCTGTTCCAGGCTGGGCGAGAGGCGGGCGCCGGCGGCCGATGGCGGTGCTGGTGGTGCTCGACATTCCTCCTCCTCCTCCTCCTCCTCCTCCTCCCCTCCTCCTCCTACCTCCTCCTCCTCCTCCTCCTCCTCCTCCTCTCCTCCTCCTCCTCCTCCTCCTCCTCCTCCTCCTCCTCCTCCTCCTCCTCCTCCTCCTCATCGGCCCTCAATCCTCAGTCCTCCATGTAGATCGTGATCGTCCTGACGGAGGTGCAGACCCCGCTGCGCGGGCGGCGATAGCGGCGGCAGCGCCGCGTGGCGCGCCGCGCTGCCGCCAGGATGGGCACCGAGTCCACGAAGGAGGAGGCGGAGGAGGGTGCTGGTGCGGCCGCTGCTCCCGCGGGCCTCGCGCTCGTGCAGGCGGCGGTGGCCTCCGCCGAGGCGCCCCACGACGACGACATGGATGACGAGTGGGCGGACGACGCACGTCGGGTCGCCCCCGCATCTCGCGGAGGCTGGTGCTGCTGCTGGAGCCGACGGGCGCGCTGCGGCGCGGCTGTCGGCGGAGGCGGTGGCGGTCGCGGAGTCCAAGCTCGTGCAGACGGGAGCGGGAGCGGTGCCTGGTGGCGACGCGGACGTCGAGACGGCCGAGACGTCTGCGTTCCTTGGGAGGCTGGGCGTCGGCGCTGTGGACTCGGGCGGCCTCCTGGCGGCGCTGGGCGCCGCCATCGCCTCGCTCTCGAAGGACGACAGGGCGGTCGCGAGGCGCCTCCTCGTCAGCCTCGCGGGCGGCCGCTGCCGGTGGCCCAGGTTGCTGCCGGACGCCGCTGGGGGCGGCTCGGGGGGACGGTGGGGGCCTGCGCCGTTTTGCGGCTATGGCGCCGTCTCCCCACCCCCAGCGGCCAGCACCACTTCGACCTCGGCTGAGGTCCGCCTCGAGGCGCTCCAGTTTCGGATGCGGCGACCCTCTAGTCCCTCGGTTCCTCCTCCTCCTCCTCCTCCTCTTCCTCCTCCTCCCCCTCCTCCTCCTCCTCCTCCTTCTCCTCCTCCTCCTCCTCCCTCACCATCTCCTCCTCCGTCTCCTCCTCCACCTCGTCCTCCTCCATCTCTCCTCTCTCGTCCTCTCACCATCTCCTCTTCCCCGGACCCTTCTGACCCTTCTGACCCTTCTGACCCTTCTGACCCCTGGGCCACAGAGTGCACGAGGCTTTAGGAAACTGTGTCTCTCGCCGCGCTGGTCAGGCTCGGAAGGACTGGTCTGCGTGGCTGCTCGAAGACATTAACCAGGGTGCGCGACGTGCCCACCAGATTTCCAAGGATCCTGCGGCTTGGAGACCGACCAGTGCGCTCAGTCGTTTTGGTCCCTTTGTGTCCGACCCCTCCGAGCTCCTCCGAGCGGAGACGTCGAAGTTCGGGGCCCTTCTTGGAGGGCCAGCGATGTGCTGGGAAAGCTTTGGGGCACACAACTTCCCCCCCCCTCGCTGATTCAGTCCGGCACTGTCATGTTAACGTCAAAATTTTATTCGAGGCGCCCAGCGGTGGGTCTGGACGGCTTCCACGTGGGGCATTGCCAGTTTCTGTCTAACGCCTCGCTCGAGTGCCTGGCGCTGCTGTGTCAAATGGTAGAGTCGTTGGCCATCCCCCCCAAGGAGCTGAGGGCGCTCATCATAGCCTCTGCCCCCGAGAGAGTCCCAGGTTTTCGTCTCATCAGTTTTTTCCCCAGCCTGCACCGCCTCTGGGGGCGGCGTCGGCGGCATCTCCGCGGAGGCCTGGGAGCTCGAGCACGACAGGCCCTTCTGGGCCGCGGGGAAGTACCGTTCGTCGACGGACACGGTGCGGCGACAAACGGTGGAGCCCGGAACCAGTACGTCTTCCCAGCTTCATTCGGGAAAAGTGTTTTGGGACATGCTTACATACTACGAGCAGATCCCCCTCGTGCTGCTGGAGGACAAGGGCCACCGCCTTACTTTCCCCCCGGTTCTATTCGGGGTCCGGCTTGCCGCTTGCCGTTCTGCGAGACACATGGTCTTGTGCGGAGTGGTGCCCACTGCGCTTTATGCTCAATTCGGCGTGGTCGCGGGCCGTTCGCTGGCGACGACGTTGATCAGGGTTTTCGGATTGGAAGCTTTAGGCTCTGCTCCGTTGCCGCTGAGCACTACGCTTGATGTTTATATCGACGACACGGGGATCAGTTGCGAAGGCACGGAGGAGCATGCCATTGCTAGCATCTCTCGGGCTACCGAGGCCCTCCGCGTTGCCATCGCTCGGGCGATGCAAGCCCAAATCTCCATGGATAAAGTTGCTTGTGTGTTCTCGTCTCGGGTTATCCATGCCCGTCAGCACAAAAAGCTCGGGGGCCTTATCGGGCCCAGACTGGAAACCACGGTCAACCTCGGGATTGATGTCACTGGAGGTTTGCCGAGACGGGTCCGCGGCCGCAGCGCGAAGGCGAAGAGTAGGACGCCAGCTGTTGCCCGCAGGTCCAGGCACACAGCGCGATGGCGCCCTGTACTCGGTCGTCGGGCAGCTCAGGTTTTTGTTTCGGGGCCTCTCGATGGCCTGCTCCACGGCTCGGAGGTGCGCGGCGTGTCCGACGGGGCGTTCGCCCGCGCGCGCCGCATGCTCGTCTCTGTCATCCGCCCCGCCTGCGGAGAGCGACGAAGTTATTCATTCTTGCACGCCTAGAGAATGATCCAGCTTGGCATGGTAGTGTTTATTTTGTTTTTGCGTTTTTGTCAGGAGCTTCGGCTTCTTCAAACAAAAGTGACCTCTTGGTGTCTTTCTTGGGGGTAGATCCGTAGGGGTTGATGTTCCTCTTGGGCTGCTCCTCCGAGGTCCTGGCGGTTTGTGAAGGGCCCCATTTGTTGCATTCATCTGTCGCTGCAACGGATAAACTGGTCCATGGTTGATCCCTTTACGTTGCCCGATGAAGACGGCAAATCCCCCCCCATTCTCACTTCCTCCTCTGCTCTTTTAAAGCCGTTTCTTAGGTCTCCGGTCATGACGCGCCTCGCGGTCGAGGCGGTTCTACATATATTGACGGACCTTGCATTTGTGTCGATGTTGTCTCGAGAGGGTCGTCCTCGTGAAAACTCACCCCAAAGCAAAAAGGGGCCATCAGGGCAGTTGCGCGTGGAGCTATCTGGCCCCCGTTTAAGTGCGCGGCCAAGGGGTATCGCGTGGATGATTGTTGCCTGTCACGCGATCAGGTAGGACACGCGATCATGAATCGGCTGTGTTTCTGCGACCGTTGCGAGAAGGAGCGAGTGAGCATAGTCGGCCAGAGACTCTTTGAGCGTGCGCGTTCGTGTTTAGCCGAGCCTCCGCCAGGACCTGATTTCCTTTGCGAGGCAGGCCTGTTCGTGCACCCCTCCAAGGACGCCCCACCCTCTGTCAGCATTGACGGGGCAATGGCATTACTCTACCGCTAATGAAAAACATCAATGCTCCTAAACAACTCCAAGTATTCCCAGAGGTTTTTGCCGAGAAAGACCTCACTCCGCCTGATCACTGGGTTCGAGAGCTCAAGGATGGGCTGTGCGGCGACGGCAGTTGCTTTCGGTTTGTTATCAAGGATTTGTCTCGATCGGGCTGGGGAGTGGTCTGGCTCAGTGAAGCTGGACGTATCCTAGCTCGGTGTTTCGGGCCTCTTGGCAGTTCGCTCCCCCAGACTACTGTCGCTGCAGACTTCGCGGTTCCTGTTGCTGCCGCGTCGCTTCTGGTCGGAGATTTCGGTTTGTCAGTATGATTGCTTTGCGGTCGTGCACCATTGTTCGAAACCTCCGAGGGACCACGCCGCCGATGTAGCGGCACAAATGGAGCCGCTCTTCGCCCTCGCCTCGCGGATGCCGAGGCTGAAGGGATCCAATGTATGTGTGCCGTTTCGAGAGGTGTGACCAGATTGGCAGCGAACATGATGAAGAGATGGCCTCGGACCGACCTGGGGGGTGTTGCTCGTGTTTCTGAGCCGCCCCCCGCTTGTGAAAGATCCGAGGCCATCTCATGAATGGGAGCTAGTTGGGCAAACGCCCCCTCGTTTTGTTGGCGATGTTTTCGTTGTCTACGATGCGCTCGGCCGCCGTCGACGAGGCCAGCACCTGGCGTCTGCACCCTGCTGCCTCGCATTCAGCCCCATTCGCTCCGCGATCTCGCAGATGCGTTGTAGTTGATTGCAGCGATTCCCCTTCCGCTTGCATCTGCCAACGGTGTGGCTCCTTCACCACTGGAGGCAGGGTCGCTGCACTTGCGGTTGTATGCGTTCCTCTCGCACAGCATCAGAAAAGCGAGAGCTGGAGGCCGTTGGTCAAGAAATCCCACCACAAGCGGGCTGGGACCACAGTCGATGTCCCAACCTTGTGCCCCCTGTAAAGGGGGTCGGTGGCAGCGGATGTCAAACGAATCCTCCTCCTCCTCCTCCTCCTCCAAATCAACCTCCTCCTTCTCCTCCTCATCATCATCCCTTACCTCCTCGTCCTCATCCGCTTCTTCCTCCTCCTCCTCCTCCTCATCCCCCTCCCCCCTCCTCCTCCTCCTCCTTCTCCTCCTTCTCCTCCTCCTCCTCCTCCCTCCTCCCTCCTCTCCTCCTCCTCCTCCTCCTCCTCCTCCTCCTCGTCCTCGTCCTCGTCCTCTTCCCCCCCTCCTCCTCATCCCTCCTCCTCCCTCCTCCTCCTCCTCCTCCTCCCCGCGCGACCCCAGTCGATTCGGGAATAGCATTCGAAGTGTCTCCGCCTCCTTTTTCTCCTCCTCCTCCTCCTCGTCCTCCTCCGCCCTCCTCCTCCTCCTCCTCCTCCTCCCCTTCCTCCTCCTCCCTCCCTCCTCCTCCTCCTCCTCCCTCCTCTCCTCCTCCTCCTCCTCCTCCTTTCTTCCCCCTCCTCCTCCTCCTCCTCCTCCTCCTCCTCCTCCCCCTTTTTTCTCCTACTCTTCCTCCTCTCCTCCTCCTCCTCCTCTCCTCCCCTCCCTCCTCCTCTCTTCTCCACCTGCTCCACCTCCTTCTCCTTGTCCCCCTCCTTCTCCTCCTTCCCCTCCTCCTCCTCCTCCTCCTCCTCCTCCACATCCTCCTCCTCCCCCTCCCCTTTTGAGGTTTCGAGGCGGCCCTCCATGTTCTCTCCCTCCCCCCTCCATCTCCTCCCCCTCCGCCTCCCCCCGGGGCCAGGTGGACGCCTTCACCTTCGCCGCCCTCTCCGAACTGATTGTCTGCTTCGCGGCCCAGGGCCGCGCGCTAACGCCGGCCCCCGGCTTCTGGGAGGCCGCGGCGGCGAAGGCGGGCGGCCGGCGGAGGTGGTTTCGGGAGCATGGAAGGGTCGGAAAGGAGGAGGAGGAGGAGGAGGAGGAGGAGGAAGAGGAGGAAAGGGCGGAGGGGAGGTAGGAAGAAAGGGAGGAGGACATGGAGGATGGAAAAAGAAGGATATGCAGGATGTGAAGGAGGAGAAGGAACGGGAGGAGGAAATGGAGTAGGAAAGGGAGGAGGAAAGGGGGGAGGAAAGGAGGAGGAGGTTGAGGAGGAGGAGGAGGAGGAGAAGGAGGAGGAGGAGGAGAAGAAGGGGGAGGAGGAGGAGGAGGAGGAGGAGAAGGAGGAGGAGGAGGAGGAAGATCACAAGGAGGAGGAGGAGGAGGAGGACAAGGAGGAGGGCGAGGAGGAGCGTTCCGGGAGGAACAGCATCTGGGGGGCTGGGCTGCGGGGGAGGAGGAGCCTGGGAGGAGGAGGAGGAGCAGGAGCAGGAGGAGGAGGAGGCAGCTCGCTCTCGGCCGCTTCGTGTTGCTAGAACAGGGGCGAGCACGATGGCGGTGGAGGCCTTTGCTCTTGTTTGGTGCCCGTTGGTCCCATGCTGCTCCTCGCGTAGCCGCGGGCGTGGGAGCGCGTGCGGAGGACGACGCCTCCGCGGCCTGCCCAAGAGAAAGGGGGCAAGGATCAGCAGGAGTACAGTCGGGGCCCTGAAGAAGGAACCCCTCGTTGGGGAGGGGCTCCGTGCTCCTTGATTGTTTCGCAGTTTGCCTCAGGGTTTCCTTATGTTTTCGATGGGAAATCGAAGTTTAACTTATGAAAAAAGGGGCCTCGTTCCTTATTTGGGGTTCCTTAGGTCAACGCCCCGACTGTAGGATCGGAGGGATGAGGCCGATGAGGGCGAGCAGGGCGGCGAGGAGGGGGCGAGGCGGAGCGGAGGTCGGAGCGCAGGCAGGAGGAGGGGCGAGGGTAGTCAGGAGGGGGGAGGGAGGAGGGAGGAGGAGGGGCGAGGGGGCGAGGGTAGTCGGGGTGTCGAGGAGGAGAAGTGGCGGAGCGGAGTTCGGAGCGCTGGCAGGAGGAGGGGCGAGGGTAGTCAGGAGGGAGGAGGGAGGAGGAGGAGGGGGCGAGGGTAGTCGGGGTGTCGAGGAGGAGAAGTGGTGGAAAGGAGGTCGGAGCGCAGGCAGGAGGAGGGGCGAGAGTAGTCAGGTGGGGGGAGGGAGGGGGGCGTCAACTGACCACCTCGCCCTCGGTGTGCACGCCCCCGCGGCTCTGCCAGGGAGGCGCTGGCACCGGTCTTGGGACCAGCACGAGCCCAGCCAGGCGCGGTGAGGCGGCCAGTGGACGCCCCCTCCGGAAAGAGGCAGAAGCAAAAGAGACTGCACACTCCAATGCATCCAGCTGGCCCTCTCTCTCGTTCCCTCTCGCCCAGATGCCCTCGCCCAACACCTCCAGAAGCAATCAAGACAACACAGATCCCATCGCCCAAAACATGAAGCTGAGCCTCTCTCCCTCATCCTCGGCGGCGCGCCTCAGGGGGGAAGGCAGAAGAGGGCGGTCCTTTCAGAAGGCTCCGAGGATCTCTGGCCGTCTGGGGAGCCGGAAGCCTGCCGAGAGCCTTCTCCCCGGCCGCAGGCGGCTTGCCGGAGGGCCTTGGGGCTTCTGAGAAGCCCCGGCCACACCCTGAGAAGGCTTTTGCCCTCTCTCTCTCTCTCTCTCTCCTTGTCCCACTCGGCGCGCCGCCGGCCTTCTTTCGGGAGGGGGGAGGCAGCAGCAGCATCGGCTTGCCGTTTGCACCCAGTTCTACCCTGTGAGGGACCCCGTGGGTCTGAGCGGGTCCACTGCACCTCGTGTCAGGTCGTTGGTGACCCCGCTGGTAGAAGCAATGGCTCTCGCGTTCTCCTTGCTTTCCTTCGTTTCCGGCGCCGCTGGTCGAGGAACGCGCCCGCCTTCTGAGAGGCCCTCTGCGTCTTCGGAGAAGGCGTAGAATGCTTCTCGGAAGGCTGGAGGCCTTCTGAGCCTTCTGAGCAGGCCCGTCACCTCTGCTTCCCCCATGGGCGCGCCGCCAACGTTCTCTCTTGCCCAAGACGTCCAGCTAATCCTCTGTCACCCCTCAGAGGCAGACCTTAGTGGTTGTTGGGAACGGCAGGGCCATGTTTTACCATTTCCAAGAATCTTGATCTTGATGATGAAAATGGTTGGAACAATAGGTTCGCCTCAACGGATGAACCAAGTGCTTCAGGATTGAGGTAAGAGCTTGAACCAGAACAAACAAACGGCGACGGAACCAGCAACAAGAACGGCGGCGGAACCGGAAGCACAAAACGGCAACACGCAAATTCACAAAACAACGATTTTGTCGTCTCCGAGAACCACTGAGACAGACACTTCGTGCTGCGACGATGCGGACGCCGTCCGGGTATGCCGAAGGATGTGTCCAGACCTGCTCAACTGGCAGGCTGAGGTTATTTATCGGGGGGCGAGCCCGATAACCCGGGTTATTGCTGGACCCCTCGCAAAAAAACAGCAGACATTGGGCCGCGATGAAACGGGGAGGCGATCAATGGGGGGGAGCGACAACTGGGAGGGCAGCGAGGGCTGCAGAAAAGGGGCCATTCAGTGTCCGTAAAGGTGCCCTTTCGGGCCCAGATGGGAGTTTCTCCCCCCTCCATTTGTCGCGCCCCACAATTTGAGCGACGCGCCAGCAGGGACAGAGGCAGCACGGTCGCCATCTCAAGCGCTGGGACGACAAAGCCAATACTTGTGTGCGCCGACGCAGACCAGACCTTCAGCGACCGCCCACACATACCCACTCGAAAGGTGAACCAAACGACATCACATGGATGCGAACAGCCCACGACACGGAAACATGAACGTCGCTCGAGCATCACTGCACCGGCCCCGCACCAGCAAGCACGCAGGACAATGACCAATGACATGACCTCCCACCCGCGCCGACACCGACACCAAGCATTTCTTCTTCTTCTTCTTCTTGGCCTCCCCTCCCTCCAATCTTTCGACACACGAGCACACCGAGCAGCACGCTGGCATCGACCTCCAGGACCTTCCTCCCCCCATTCCTCCTCATACCTTTTTATACATGTGTCTCGCATTGCATGTTGTCCAGACGCGCCAGATTTCTGAGGCGAAGGCCTTGTCCACTTGGTTTTAGCTAGGCCCGGACGGTGTCCGCAGCGGTGGTCGTATCGTATCGTATAGTATCGCTTCGTGCCAATGAAGCGACGCCTGAAGACAGTGGCCGTGCGCGCCGCCAGCCCCCCCCCCTGGCGAGGCGCCCGGGAGCCGCATGGCATCGCTCTGCCCGGCGCTGCGCGCGCTGCCGGTGCAGCAGGCCGCTGGTGTCGGGGCGGGGGGCAGGCCCTGCCGCCCCACCCCCTCCCTCCTCTCCTCCTCCTCCTTGGCGCGGGACGGACCTGGATCGACTGGGATGGCTTCGTCCCCTCCTCCCCCATGTCCTCCATCCGCCTTGACGTCAGGCAAACCTAGATCGACTGTGATAATTAGCCGCGTCCTCTCCTCCTCATCTCCTTCCTCGCTCCTGCTCCCCTCCCCATCTTTCTTCCGTCCCCACCCTCATCCGTCCTCCTCGCTCCTCCTCCCCATCCTTCTCCTCCTCGCCCTGCTCATCGCCATCTTCTCAAGACCCGTTCTCCACCAACTGACCCCCTTGTACCGTCAGCTTGCGCTGGGCCCTGCCCTTGTAAGGGCGCCGGTTTGGGGATCGAGCGGCCCCCTCCCTGCGCCCGGCTCTCCATGGAAGGGTGTCGCCAGAGCTGGCATCGAGCCGATTCCCGGCTCCCTGCTCCTTGACATCGCTCGGACGTGTGCATTTTTTCTCGGCGAGAACCATCGAGGACCATCCTGAACCATCGAGTCAACAAAAACACGCACGAAATCGAAGAATGCACGGGAAATGGACGTCCGAGCGAGCGACGGCAAGGCTCTCTCCCGTCGGCTACACGTACAGTGGGGGCGCAGGCCAAGAGACACCCTGCTTGCCTCCAGGGTGCCCTGGGTTTCTTGGGTTTCAATGGTTGTGCGATGGAAGGCGTGACGTTCCCACACGAAGAATCGATGGACGTCTTCGGGTCTCAGGGTTGGGTTTCTTGTGGAAAGTCTCTTGTGGTCGGAGCCCTACTGTAAGAGTGACCCTTCGTTGGAGTATCCTTCGGTGCGGGCCCACTGGGGTCCCTAGATCGCCGAGCGCGATGCGATAGTGACGTCTTGTGCGCTGGTGTTTGGGCCCCAAACGTCCGCACACCGAGGGTCACCTCTTACCCAGGGTCACTCATGCGTGTAGCCGATCCCTGCGACGAGGGAATTGTAGGGGTGCGTTCGCATGGGGATGCGGTCAGGAATTTTGGCTAGGCGTGTCGCTCGCCGCTTCTGGCACACCGCGCTTCTGCACTACACCCTGCCCACCTCTCGCTCCCCCAGCGTCAACGACTCGAGCTCCTCCCGGCCACCCGCCCCGCGGAGCGGAGCGACACGCCATGCATACCATGTAGCCGGTGCCGCCTCGGCGACACAGTAAGCAACAAAAACCCGACCGTTGATTGGGAATCTCTGAAAGCTGGCGGGTCTGGAGGATGTATCGGGCGCCAAGACCGATCCAGAGAATGCTGTAACGCTCTGGGAGCGTCTGGACCATTTACCCCCATCCTGGGCGGCCTGCCTGACCCCTTCCTCCGTAATTGCATTCTCCTTCTCCAACGCCATCCACGGCGACAGCTAACCGAAGACCGACCGACCGACCGACGGCGAAAACGAAACCGACCGAAGCCGACAGGCCGCAATCATTCCAGAAGGGCGCGGCGATGCATGAACGACACAGCGGAGTCGACACGAACGGACCGACAACCGATTGCGACGCAGCCGAGCCGAGCAGACCGATGGCGCCCCGATCAGGTCAGCACAGTCAAGCTAGACGACCAAGGCACGTGAATTTCACAGTATCAGGCTACCGTTGCGTCCGTTGCGGGGTTCTTCTGAGCCAAATTGAGTCCTGACGATGAGCACCCAAAAGGGTATGTAAGCATTGCCCCACCATCCGAACAAGAAATCATCATGGAAGCAGACATCAGGAGGGAACACACACACACACACACAGACAAGTAAACGTCGATCCCCAGGAAAATCTGGGGAAATATAGAAAGTGGAGGGGAGGACAAATATTGATTTGTGTTTCTGTGTCCCTGGGCCCCTTCATTTGCCCAGGCTTCCAGGTCTGGGAGTCCCTCCCGCTCTCCTCCTCCGGCCTGCTCTCCTCCTCCACCCCAGATGTCAGTTGCATGCTATCTTCCTCCCTCGTCCTCCTCCTCCTCCTCCTCCTCCTCCTCCTGCTGCTCCTCCTGCTGCTCCTCCTCCTCCTCCCTTCTGTCCCATCCCCCAGGTTTCCCTTCTGAGCCCTTTCGGCGTCTGAGCCTGCTTGGCGGCCAAGTGGGGTAGACCTGGAGTCTGTTCGGCGGCCGAACGGGCCCCGCGGGAAACGCTGGGGTCTGCAACCGATTCGCTAGCTCCCCCTTTGCTGTTTGTCTTCCCCCCTCCTTCGTCGGGCCCGGGAGAGGGAGGAGGAGGAGGAGAAGGAGGAGGAGTTGTCGGAGCCGGAGCCGGAGCAGGAGCAGGAGGAGGAGGAGGAGTTGGAGAGAGGAGGAGGAAGAGGAGGAGGAGAAGGACCAGTGCAAACCCAGAACTCGTCAACGATGTTGGAATATACCTTCCCTCCAAGCTCCCTCTTCATTGGCTCCTGCAAGGATCCTTTTCCACTGAGGGAAGTGCCCCATCGGGAGACAATCGTTTGAAGACCCTAAAGCCTGCCAAAACACCATCCTCATGACTTCAACGCCAAAAGTCAACCTGGCTGGCGCGTCTTGACGATCCTGAATCGCGCCAGGAAGCAATTCCTATGACTTTTACACGGCGAATCAACGTAACTGTTGCGCACCGACAGTCCTGATTCGCTCCAACACATTTTTTCTGGGACGTCAACCACGAGAAATAGCAAAACTCTTTGCGATATTCAAACAAAACCGAATGTGCGCGGCGCCAAGGCGAGAACCACACTTTGACAAGAAGCCGCCCTCAATCCGCGAAGCGCATGCAAATCTTCAAAACGAATGCGCGCGGCGCTAAGGCCACATGTTCAACGCCTGTCCTCGATCCGTGAATATATGGCGAATGTCTGAAAAATATGCGCGGCGCTCAGGCGAGAGCCACATTCTGTAAACCACTTGTCCCCAACCCGTGAAGTCCTTGCAATTGCTTGAAATCAATGTGCGCGGCGCTGAGGCGAGAGCCACAATTTGAGACATACTCGCCCTCCATATGTGAATACATTGCCCGTCTTCAGGCTCATCAAGAAGTATGGACGTCTCAAGCGAAACGCCCGACCCGCCCTTCGGACTGGCCGTGGGAAGCGACAGTGAGCAATTTTTCATAAGGAAAGCGAGTGGAGGAGAAACAGGCGGAGAAGAATGATGATAATGAGGATGAGGAGGAGGAGGAGGAGGAGCAGGAGGAGGAGCAGGAGGGGGAGGAGCAGGAGAGCAGGAGGAAAAGGAGGACGAAGAGGAAGAGGAGGAGGGAGGAGGAGGAGGAAGAGGAGGAGGAAGAGGGAAGCAGAGGAGGAGGAAAAGGATGAGGAGGAGGAGGCGGAGGAGGGAGGAGGAGGAGGAAGGGAGGAGCAGGGGGGGGGAGGAGTAAGAGGAGCAGGAGGAGAAGTTGGAAGAGGAGGAGGAGGGAGAAGAAGAAGAATAAGGAGGAGGGGGAGGGAGGAGGAGCAGGAGGAGGGGAATGAGGGGAAGGGCAGGCGCCCAGCTCCGCGCTGCGCGACGCGCTGGTGGCCGAGATCCTGGCCGGCCTCCAGGAGGGGCCCTGGGGCGACCTCCCTTCCATGGGGTTAAGTCGGGCCTGTCCCCCTACAGCGGGATGATCGACGAAAAATACAAAATACCCGAACAATAATAGAAAAATAGTCCTAACATAGTCTGGGGACTATTTTTGTTAGCATTTTTTCGCCAATCTGGAGCATTTTCGTGTTTTTTTTATTTTTCATCGAAAATCCCCATGTATGGGGGACACGCCTGACTTAACCATAGGGTCGGGGGCGGCCAACCTGGGGGCGGCCAAGGCCAAAAGGGGGGTGATGACTCGGGGCGGGGGGGATATCATGGCGGGGGACATGATATCTCCCCGGATTACATGGCGCTGCTTTGCACTTCAGTGCGTACCCGCCCATCCCCCTCCTGAGCCCTGAGCCTCTTGGACGCCCCCCTCTTGGACGCCCCCGATGGGGGTGGGCCAGGCCCGCACACGCACGCGCGCGCAGATGCTGCACTCGAGCATGCCCTCGCGCCGTCTGTTCCGACATGCGGCCGTGCGTCTGCGCCTCGGCCCAAAGGGAGGCCTCCGGCTCGAGCACGAGGTATGCCGTGGGTTTGCCGCGGTGCCGGCTTCGTCTGCTTTGGACGCGCTCGGCGCAGACAGCGCGGCGACGCATGCTCGTGGGCAGGACCTGGCAGTCAGGCTCAGGCCCAGCGGTGCTATGGGCCCGATTCTAGCAGGGCCGCATGTCGACATGTCTGGCCCGACGCCAGAAAGCAGGCGTCCTTGGTGAAGCGCCGGCGTCTCCGATTTTTTCACGCTTGGTTTCGGGCCCCAGGGCCCTTCGCGGATCGGCCCGGCTCGAGAAGCGCCCAGCTCCAGTCGCGTTTGGCTGCGGATGCATATTTTGTCGTGCCGTCGGACTTCCGCTGAGGAGGGGCCCAGATCACCTCACGTCGCAAAAGAAATGCGCCTGGCGAAGGACCCAACCATATGCTGTTGTGGGTACCGCAGTTGTGAGCATCGTTCTCGGTGAAGCTCCCTATATGTTGCCCCTGAACGTGTGAGGGGTGAGCCGAAAGGGGTGCCGACCTGGGTGGCCGAACTGTGATACTTCCCATCTCCCTCCTCCTTTTCCATTGTTATTATACATTATGAATACTACTCTCCTCTTCCATCTGGTTCTGCCTGGAAGATGTCCTGCCCTCACTGTGTCTTGTTTTCACACGTCGGATTTTAAAAGTTGGTCTTCTTTGTGTGTGCGTTCCGCTCCAATCAGTTTCGGTTCTTCTCGCTTCAGCGCTGGCCTCATGTCCGCGCCCTTGGTCTTTCACATCCCGCTGCAGCGTTGATCTCATATCCGTGGTTTCGGTCCTTCCGAATGGTGTTCCCGCTGCAGCGTTGGCATCATGTCTGCGACTGCGGTCCTTCCAGATGGTGTTCCCGCTGCAACGTTGGCCTCATCTCCAAATTTCGGGGGCCTGCTGATATACATCACTACCGTTGGATATGTTTTGCCATGGAGGTTGATTGGGTTATTGTTTCGGTGGTGGGTCGCAAGGTGTGTCAAATCACGCGTTGGTAGCACGTTGCCTGCGCAGCGTCATTTGGGCGCGCGGCTCTATGGGCAACAAGCGGTGCACTGTCATTGTGTAGATTTCAGGCTGGTGCATGAGATTACTCGGCGGTCTGTCGTATCTATTCCATCCCCGGATGGCGTTTGAGTGTGTGGCAGCAGCTGTTGTAGAGCCAATTGCGGCCGCCATCTGCGCGCATGTGTATGTTTCAGGCTGGTGAATGAGATTACTCGGGGGTCTGTCGTATCTATTCCATACCCGGTTGGCGTTTGAGTGTGTGGCAGCAGTTGTTCTAGAGCCAACTGCGGCCGCCATCTGCGCGCGTGACTACGTGAGCAGTGCTCTCGCGTGGCGCGGGCACGCAGTGGCGGCCCCTGTCGGGCCGGTCGCGCGCACGATGTGCTACTTTTCCACTGCCGCTTGGTGGTGGTGTATGTTTGCGGGCCCTGCTCAGTTGCCGGTCCTCCAGCATATTTTTCCGGTCGCGCATGTCATGCAGCCATGGCATGCAGCTGAATTTTTTTCATGTACCGCTCGTATGCGATGACATGTTTTGTTCTGCAATGCTGCGATCGGCAGCGTTGGGTAACGGAGTGGCATGACCTGCAATGGCATGCCATGCAATGCTATGGTATGTACCGCTATCTGGTGCCACACCTTGCGCTGGAGTGCTTGACTACCAATGCTGTGCCATGCAATACATCGCGTACCTTTGGGGATCGCTGTCCTCTTTGGCGTCCGAGTGTGCGAACAGAGGGATGCTCTACACAATGGTAAGGGATGGGAGGGAGAGATAGGGCGTCAGACATGTCGCGAGCGCACCTACCTCGTCCTCCTTTCTCATCTCTCTTTTATCACTTTCCTTGTTGCTCTGCCTGCTTCGTGGCCCGATCCCGTTTGCCGGGCTCTCATGATGAGTGATTTGCACATGGCAGCTATGCCCTACGCATTCCGGTCAGGCTTGCCCTTCTTACACCATGTTTTTCGCAGTTGCGCCGTGCTGGCGACGTCCAATACCTAACTGCACTGACAGGGTGATAGTTCGATCCGCTTGCGGAGGGGCGCAGAATGTCACATCGAAAATCCACGTTGCGGAGACGAGCACGCCCGTACACGCAGATGTTTCCACAAAATTAGCGTGCCTTGATGGAGCGTCGCGCGGAATCAAGAACGTGTGTCCCCAGTACCAGAATAGTTACACACTGCAGTTGTGGACGCTATAGGTACCCCAACCAGCCCATGCAGAAGCGATTCCCAGTTGAGTTGCCTTGATCAGGGAATCGTGGGACCATGTAGTGGAACGAAGAGCGCGGCAACTGTCAAACTGAAGCTCGGGATCACTCTGAGCAGACCCAGGAGTCCACCGTGAATACAGCAATGGAAATTTCGATCTGGTAACCAATTGAAGATGTCGTGGGCCAGTGTGTGGGCGATGTGGGGACATGTTCGGAGGCCTGTGTGGCTTTCACTAGCCTTCCCAGAGGCATCGGATGACCTCTTGGGGCCATACTGGAGGACATCGATCAAAGAAAGGGTTTTCCAATTAGAGCTGCCTCCCGTGAGCTTGAAAACCCATCAACCCTTGGGGAGCTATTGGAGCACTCTTGGGGGATGCGGTTGGGTTCGGGACCCATTCATGGAGATCCTAGCCATCGTGTGGTCTCAGAAGCCCATCGGACACGAAAAGGCGAGAAGACAAACACACTGAACAACCGGATGTTCCATCTGTTGCGGAATGGAATTGGCGTTTCTTGTGTAGTGTTGGGAGTTTTCGACGCGATTGGTAGTCTGTTTTCATTATTAAGTAGTGGGCCATTGTGAATGCATATTTGAGGCGGTGTCGCGTCATTATGTGCCACATTAGGGGTCATCTCAGGGGATATGGGGCCAGATTGGAGCTGTCTTGGGCCGGCAGCCTCCGAGGGATGATTTTCAATGGGCCAGAATATCTCAACAACATTGTTGTTGTTTTAATTGGTGTAATGAACTGGTGCTTAGTTGGGCAACCATATGGTCCTCATGACATTCTGTTTATGCTTCATAACTTATGAACAAGCTGGTCCTCAAGTACGCCCCCCTCTTCTACTCCATCCTCCATCGATCTCACTCTCCTCCCTCACCGGCCCCTTATCATCCCCCCTTTGCTGCCTCCTGGTCCTCTTCCCTCTGTGCCTCCATCTGTTCTGATACACGGCTGTGAGCTTTCGTCTCCTCTTCCTCCTTCCCCTCCGCCTTTTCCCAGTCCTTCTCCTTCCCTCCACCCGATGTCCACCTCATCGCCGCCCTCATGATCATTGTCTTCAGACTTTTCCGCTGCAGCAGCAGCATCCTCCCTCTCATCCTTTCTTGCTGCTGTTGCTGCTCCTCCACTTCCTCCTCCTCGCCAGTTATCCCCTCCCTCCCCAACCCCATCCTCTTCTCTTTCCTCCCGCTCCCCATCTTCCTCCTCCTCAACCCCCGCCCTCCCTCCCCCGATCTCGCCCTCCCCCGATCTCCCCCGTTGCCCTCCCCGCCCTTCCCCTCCCCCCTCCCTCCCGCACCGTTCGTTCTGTAGCGGCCTGGAACGTGCCCGTCTGTGGAGGACATCGTGCTCAGGAAAAGGGGAAGTGTGTGGGACAGTACGTACACGAAGATGTGCCACTCCTCTGGAGGCGCTTCAGTCACAGCTTCATCCCAAGGAGGAAGAGGAGTGGAGGAGGGACTTGTGGCTCAGGCCAGCTCCATGAGCATCCTTGGCCAAAGAACCACCCAACAGACAGGCCGGGGCGTCCGCATGATTTCCCTGCTCGGCCTTTGGCGGCCTCCGTGTCCCGCATGTTGTGGTCCGCTGTGACATTGTCTGGCAAGCGTGGGCAGCAATGCAGGACGACAGCGCGACAACTCTCATACCGCATGTTTGAAATTTGTAATGGCTCTTACACGATTGTGAAATCACTGCATGCACGCAGGGCAGCGCGCCAAGTCAGTAAGTTTACGCGTGCGCCGTCTCACGCCGTGCATAATGACGGCATCGGTTGTCAATCGTTGCCGGGAGGCACACGTGCAGGAAGAAATTTTGGAAGTCAAATCGTGATTGATATCAGCCGTTCGTCGAGTATTCGCCCACATCTGTGGGCGATCCACCTCGTGTTCTACCTCGGCGTCTTCCAAATCCGCTCTGAACCGCTTGGATGGTTTATCTTCGGTTATCAACGAGCAAGCGGTCGATCGGTTGCGCCGCGCATCGGCCGAACGACCTTGCTTGTGATACCGAAAGCCGAAGACACATCTCCCGACATTGCCTGCACCCATGACCTGCGTGTGCAAGCACGCACGCCTGAATAAACACAAACGCATGTAGAGAACCATGATCGGTTGAGCAATGAACCCTCGCACTGCGCTATTACCTCATGCGGCGGCGCGCGGCGCGCACCATCATTGTCTTGGAGCACGGACGAGTCAATTTGCATCACGGCGAGCGCACTCAACAGTTCACCCGCTTATGATTGAGGCAACGAGCTGGATTGGGGCAGACATCGCGTGATTAACGCCCACGCACAATGCCTGCCGGGTCTCGACGGGAGCGGTCCTGCGTTGCAGCACGGTGTGACGTAGCTGTTTGATCACACTTTTGCATGGCCCCCACGTTCGTTGTGATTCCAGGGTGCATCGAGTCAGTCGAGCACGTGGCAGTGCCGACGTATTTGTATTGCCACGCAGCTGGCCTCCCTGAGACTCGAAACATGCGAAGTCTTCGTCATCAACAAACCTGCGTTTTCTTGCGGCTGGCGACCAAGCACCAGCACATCGGGAGCGAGCTTTTGTGTTCCCCCCTTTGACTTGGATAACCAAAGCGTGACGGTATAACACGTGCTCGAAGATGCTGGCATGCACCCCTTCTTCCCTCCATCCCTCCCCCTTCCTCCCCGCGCCTCCCCCCGATGTCGCTCCGCGATGGCCGTCAGTCCTGCAAGCCCTTTCCCCTCCGCCCGCGCACCGCCGCCGCCGCACCGCCGCCGCCCTTTCCCAGACACCCGGCGCCGAGCTGCTGCAACAACGCAGAGGTCCGAGCCTCTTCCCCAGGGACGGGATCTGGATCCCGAATCGTTCTTTGACGGCCCCGAGTGCCCAGCAAGGGCCCGCAGTTTTCGCAAATGGTCCTGAGGTTAATAGACCTCCTACCTTGACACGTCGGTTAGTGAATTGGCCGTTTTCGGCTCGCGAGAAGGCGTCATAGCCGTTATGTTTGTTGGTCCATGTCCGTCGGTTTCGGTCTTAGGCCGTTTTTTTAATAAATGGTGGTTTATTTAATCGCTTCGCTCATTCCGCCGGCCCATACTGTCGCACCGTGGTCGCCCGTCCGAGTGGTCGTTTGCAGTGTGGAGCTGCGGCGTCGGGAGCTGTGTAGGAGATCAAGTTTTTATACTCGAACACATAACGCGCGTTATGTGGCCTCCAACCCACCCACCCACCCAGTAGATAACATAACGCCCGCCGCCCCACCCACCCCCGTTGCAGCAGCGCGTGTTGTTTAGCGCACAGGTATGCTGTGCGTAGTGCGCGCGCAACGTGTTTGCAGCGTGCGCAGGCATGTGCTTGTGGTATGTAGAGGCGCGTGGCGCGCGCAGGCTGATGTGGCACCCACGCAGGCGCGGCGGCACACCCAGCAGTGGAAACAACGAGCAGTTCGGCGCGCGTAGCGCACACGCCGGCTGCGGCGGCAATTGTGGTGCACACAGGCGCGGTGGTGTCCAGCATTGTCGCACGCAAAGATAATTGCTGTTGTCCCCGCAGGCAACGGGGGTATGGGGCCGTGCCCTGGAGGTGTGCACGGGCTTTGTGGTGTACGCAGGCACAGCGATGTACATGCTGGATGTGTATACAGGCACAGGGGTGCATTCGTACCGAGGAGACGTCTGACGGTGCGCAATTGCGCACCCTATTTGAGGCCCTCTTCGAACGCTCTTGGTGCCCCTTTAAGCTCCCTTGGGGCGCAAAGAGGCTCCCAGGAGGCTCCGAGATGGCTCCGTGAGGGCACCAAGACGGCTCCAAGACGACCCCTGGAGATGTGCAACGGCCATAGCAGAGGCTTCCAAGATTGCCCCAAGACCGCCCAAGAGGCCCCTAAGACGGCCCAAGAGAAGCCCAAGACGGCCCAAGAGAGGCCCAAGAGAGGGACCACGAACCGACAATTCAGCTTCCCGCCCTAGAAGGCCCGCAGAAGGCCCCAAGAAGCCCACAAGAGGCCTCCGTAGCCATTTTGGCTCAAGCCATTTTGGCTCAATCGTGGCTCGACAGCATCGACTTTTGGGTTCGTGCTCCCCGCGCGCTTCGGCACTGGGCGCGGCCGCCTGAGGCGAGCGTGGCGTGCCCCATCAACTGCCACTGCGACTATGGCATGTCTGGCATCTTGTTGGGCAGATTTGTAATTCTCGCCGCGGGCGTATTCACCTTCTTTCCCGTCTTCCTGAATTGGTTCGCGTGGGAGTGGTACATCGACCTGTGCTGGCTCTGGTTTTGCCTCGGGGTCGTCATCCTGGCGTTCGGCTGCGTCTACGAGCGCTGCGTCGGCGCTCCCGACGCGAAGGCCCGGAAGCCAGAGGCGGACGTCGAGGACGGCGCCGTGAATGCCCTTGCGCTTTACATTATGATCAACAACTAGTGAGTTTTGAGCCCGAGTTCGACGCTACGCCTGTTGAACTTGTAGACCGTTCATCATGTGTGTCCTCCACATGTTGCGATCTGCGTTGCCCCGGGTACGCTCGTGCAAACTTGCGACATGCAGAGACAGACTCAGGTGACATGAGTATTGCTGCAAAGCGGAGGGGGGAGAACAAAAAGAACCCCCCAAGAGGCCTCGACAAGCGCCCAAGAGGCCCCCTGGAAGCCCCAAGAGGCCCCCAAGAGGCCCAAATGAGGCCCCAAAGCTGCTCCCGAAACGCTTCAAAACAGCTTTCCAGAGGCCCCCGAGAGGCCAACCACGACGACGACGACGACGACGACGACGTCGACGACGACGACGACGACGACGACGACGGCCGGAGTCAAAACTGCGTACATCAAAATGCCCCGCTGGCACAAGGCGAGAGAGGCAGGTGCCTACTACTACTACTACTACTACTACTACTACTACTACTACTACTACTACTACTACTACTACTAACGACTACTACGACTACGACTACGACTACGGCTACTACTGCTACTACTACGACTACTACTACTACTACTACTACTACTACTACTACTACCGCTACTAATACTACCCACTACTAACTCCGATCTCTACTACTAACTACTACTACTACTACTACTACTACTACTACTTTACGCCTACTGCTACTGGTACTACTACTAGGCTACTACTCACTCTAACACTACTACTACTACTACTAACTACTACCACTACTACGTACTACTACTACTACTACTACTACTAACTACTACTCCTACAATCACTAACTACTAACTCTACTACTACTACTACTACTAGTACTAGGTACTAGTAACTACACTAGCTACTACTACTACGACTACTACTACTGACTACTACTACTACTACTACTACTACTACTATACGAACTCACCACGATTATTATTTACTACTACTACTACTCCGACTACACTACTACTACTTACTACTACTACTACTGACTACTGCTGTAACTATACTACTACTAGTACTACTACTATACTGGGTAGCTAGTACTACTACTACTACTGCTACTACTACTAGTGCTACTACTACTACTACTACTACTACTACTAGTACTACTACTAATACTAGCTACTACTACTACTACTACTACTACTACTACTACTACTACTACTACTACTACTACTACTACTACTACTACTACTACTACTACTACTACTACGGCCATAGCAGAGGCTTCCAAGATTGCCCCAAGACCGCCCAAGAGGCCCCTAAGACGGCCCAAGAGAGGCCCAAGACGGCCCAAGAGAGGCCCAAGAGAGGGACCACGAACCGAAAATTCAGCTTCCCGCCCTAAAAGGCCCGCAGAAGGCCCCAAGAAGCCCCCAAGAGGCCTCCGTAGCCATTTTGGCTCAAGCCATTTTGGCTCAATCGTGGCTCGACAGCTTCGACTTTTGGGTTCGTGCTCCCCGCGCGCTTCGGCACTGGACGCGGCCGCCTGAGGCGAGCGTGGCGTGCCCCATCAACTGCCACTGCGACTATGGCATGTCTGGCATCTTGTTGGGCATATTTGTAATTCTCGCCGCGGGCGTGTTCACCTTCTTTCCCGTCTTCCTGAATTGGTTCGCGTGGGAGTGGTACATCGACCTGTGCTGGCTCTGGTTTTGCCTCGGGGTCGTCATCCTGACGTTCGGCTGCGTCTACGAGTGCTGCGTCGGCGCTCCCGACGCGAAGGCCCGGAAACCAGAGGCGGACGTCGAGGACGGCGCCGTGAATGCCCTTGCGCTTTACATTATGATCAACAACTAGTGAGTTTTGAGCCCGAGTTCGACGCTACGCCTGTTGAACTTGTAGACCGTTCATCATGTGTGTCCTCCACATGTTGCGATCTGCGTTGCCCCGGGTACGCTCGTGCAAACTTGCGACATACAGAGACAGACTCAGGTGACATGAGTATTGCTGCAAAGCGGAGGGGGGAGAACAAAAAGAAACCCCCAAGAGGCCCCAACAAGCGCCCAAGAGGCCCCCTGGAAGCCCCAAGAGGCCCCCAAGAGGCCCAAATGAGGCCCCAAAGCTGCTCCCGAAACGCTTCAAAACAGCTTTCCAGAGGCCCCCGAGAGGCCAACCACGACGACGACGACGACGACGACGACGACGACGACGACGACGACGACGACGACGACGACGGCCGGAGTCAAAACTGTGTACATCAAAATGCCCCGCTGGCACAAGGCGAGAGAGGCAGGTGCCGGAGACGACTACTACTACTACTACTACTACTACTACTACTACTACTACTACTACTACTACTACTACTACTACTACTACTACTACTACTACTACTACTACTACTACTACTACTACTACTACTACTACTACTACTACTACTACTACTACTACTACTACTACTACTACTACTACTACTACTACTACTACTACTACTACTACTACTACTACTACTACTACTACTACTACTACTACTACTACTACTACTACTACTACTACTACTACTACTACGACTACTACTACTACTACTTACTACTACTACGACTACTACTACTACTAATACTACTAACTGCTACTACTACTACTACTACTACTACTACTACTACTACTACTACTACGACTACTACTACTACTACTACTACTACGACTACTACTACTACTACTACTAACTACTACTACTACTACTACTACTACTACTACTACTACTACTACTACTACTACTACTACTACTACTACTACTACTACTACTACTACTACTACTACTACTACTACTACTACTACTACTACTACTACTACTACTACTACTACTACTACTACTACTACTACTACTACTACTACTACTACTACTACTACTACTACTACTACTACTACTACTACTACTACTACTACTACTACTACTACTACTACTACTACTACTACTACTACTACTACTACTACTACTACTACTACTACTACTACTACTACTACTACTACTACTACTACTACTACTACTACTACTACTGACTACTACGAGTACTACCACTGCTATTACCACTGCTACTTGTACTGTAAGTGCGTGCGCATTGCCGCCGGGCCCCAGGCTCTGCGGTGCTCGCGCGCGCTGTGTTCACAGGCGTTGTGGCGTTCACACGGGTTGTGGCGTTTTCTGGTTATGTCGCGTGCACAGGCGATGCGGCATTCACGGGCGCTGTGGCGTTCGCAGGCGCTACGTTGACAGGCGCTTTGGTGTTCACAAGCGCTGTGGTTTTCACAGACGCTGCGCTCGTCAAAAGCATTGTGCCGTTTACGGGCACGTCGCGTTGATCGGACCGCAAACTATTGTAGCGCTTGACATAGGCGCGTCGTGGCTGTCGGGTCGCAAGCGATTTTTTCGCTGGCGTACTACAGGTGGTGTGCACGTTGACAGCTGTATACACAGGCGCTGTTGTGCACCCGTGCGTTGCGACGTACGCTGACGATGTTGTGCACGCGTAGGTTGCTGCATCAGCATGCGTGGTGTTCGTGGGCATTGCGGCGCTGTGTAGCACTCGCAGCTGCTAGGTCCTTTCGTTGCATGAGTGCTATGACCAATAGTAACAAAGGGCAGTCCTTCCAGCACAATCAGCATTCGAGCGGCCAGGCGCGACTGCGTTGTGCGCGCGGAACGTGCTGCTGTGGGCGCAGCAAAGGGTGTGACAAAAAAATGGTATGGCGCGTTTACAGTCGTATACGCAGTTTCTGTGGTTTAGTGATCCTTGCCATGCGCCATGCACTGTGGTGTACACGCGCGATGTGGTGCGCGCGTAGGCTGCTGCATCAGAGTGTGTGCATACAGCCATTCGAGCGGCCGGGCGCGGCTGTGTTATGTTATGTGCCAGCGACCCCACCCACCCACCCAGCCACATAACGCGCGTTATGTGGAATAATAAAAACTTGATCTCTAGTGTTGGGGGCGTTCTTGGGGCCCTCTTGGGCCGTGCTGGAGGCCTCTGGGGCCGTCTTGGAGCCGTCTTGGGCCGTCTTGGGGCCCTCTTGGGGGCCTCTTGGGCCCTCTTGGGGCGATCTTGGAGGCCTCTTGAGCCGTTTTGGGGCGTCGGGGAACCGAAAAGGTTAAAACGCCCAAATCTGTCCAACACCAAAGGAAAAGCACAGGTTTTTGCCTCTTGGGGCCCTCTTGGGAGTTCTCTTGGAGGCCTCTTGGGGCATCTTGGAGGCTTCTTGGGCCATCTTGGAGACGTCTTGGGCCGTCTGGAGGCCATCTTGGGCGTCGTGGAGCGATCTTCGGGCGTCTCGGACCTCTCTTGGACCGTGTTGGGGGCGTTCTTGGGGCCCTCTTGGGCCGTCTTGGAGGCCTCTGGGGCCGTCTTGGAGCCGTCTTGGGCCGTCTTGGGGCCCTTTTGAGGGCCTCTTGGGCCCTCTTGGGGCGATCTTGGAGGCCCCTTGGAGCCGTCTTGGGCCGTCTTGGGGCCCTTTTGAGGGCCTCTTGGGCCCTCTTGGGGCGATCTTGGAGGCCTCTTGAGCCGTTTTGGGGCGTCGGGGAACGGGAAAGGTTGAAACGCCCAAATCTGTCCAAAACCTAAGAAAAAAAACATTGATTTTTGCATCTGGGGGCCCTCTTGGGAGTGCTCCTGGAGGTCTCTTGGGGCATCTTGGAGGCGTGTTGGGTCATCTTGGAGACGTCTTGGGCCGTCTGGAGGCCATCTTGGGCGCCGTGGAGCGATCTTCGGGCGTCTCGGACCTCTCTTGGATTGTGTTGGGGGCGTTCTTGGGGCCCTCTTGGGGCGATCCTGGAGGATCTGGGGGAGTGTCCCGGGCTCCGCCCGGGCTCCGCCCGGACTCCATGGTGGTTTATTAAAGGGAGGTCTGTCCACCGCCAGATGGTAGAACATGTTCTGTTCAGTTTGTCTCGGCCAGATGAGAGGCGGAATCCCGATGTCGAGTTCGGCTTCTCAAATGGGGGCCATACTAGCCTGCCGATTCCTGCCGATTCGAATTGTCCCCTCTTGGCTGCCGATGTTCGCCGACCCGATTCGTTTCGATCGCCGATCCGACTCATCGATTCGATGCTGGGCTCCCCCGCCACCGCCGCCGATCGCCTCTCGCCGCCGCCGCTAGCGCGACGTCGTCGTCGCTGACCGTCGTCCGTCGTCGCCCTTGTCGTCGTCGCCGCTGATCGCCGCCCTCCGCCGCCGCCGCGGAGAGGACGTCCCCCTGGCGCCCGCCGCGGAGCCCCTCGGCGCGGCGCTGGGGCTCTGGGGCGCGCCAGCTGGCGCGGCGCCGCGGGCGCCGCGTGTCGCGCGCGTCGCGCGCAGACCGCCGCCCCCGCGCGGCGGCGCCGACGACGACGACGCCGACGACGACGACGACGACGACGACGACGACGCCGACGCCGACGACGACGACGACGACGACGACGCCGACGACGACGACGACGACGACGACGGTCAAAGTGAGGACGACGAAAGCGAGGACGACGAAAGCGAAGACGACGAAAGCGAGGACGACGACGACGACGACGACGACAGCGAGGAAGACGACGACGAGGTCGAGGACGAGGACGACGCCGCCCCGCGGCGGCTGTATGGGTTCGCAGGCTCGGCGGAGGTGACCCCAGATCTCGGCCAGTATGATTTTGTCCAGAGTCCGTTTGTTCTTCCTTGAGTTTGACACTTGGGGCCCTCTTTTGGGGCCCTGGGGCCAGAAATTGTGGACCTGAGGCGAAAGATTGGCCCTGGAGAAGGGGTCGGAACTTGGGGACCGCGCGCTGAGAAAAATCAGATCATCGGATGTCCGGGGATGACGATGAAGACAAGCCCCGAGGGGCCCGTCACGTAGCAGCGCCCAGGGCGATGATTACAAAGCGGGTTCTGGTTCCGGTGGTATTTGTTGATCATCGTATCTTTTTCGTTCCAGGCTGCAGAGAATATGTCTTGCATCGTTCCCGACGTGAGTGCGTCTTCCCCGTCGTCCTAGATTCGGGGGAGGGTGCTCCGAGGATCGAGGATGTAGGTTTGTCACGACCGTCCTAGTTTTTGAACCTCTGGGAGGCTTCTCGGCGCCACGGCTGGGTCCGCCTCTGGATCCTTGTCGGACCGCACCCCTGGACAAGCACAGGTTGATTGGTGCCCTCCGAGCCCCAGACGTTTCTCGCGTCGTGAAAGAAGTGACGAAGGAAGGCTCCTGACAATCTTCAGCCTCAAGGGGCCCCTGCCTGGCCCTTGGCATCGCTCGGACGTGTGCATTTTTCCTTCGGCGAGGACCATCGAGGAGCATCCTTTATCATCATTTCGCGAAAAAACCACACACGAAACCGAAACAAACACAGGAAATGGACGTCCGAGCGATGGCCAGGGCCGCGGGGTCGTCAGGTAACGATTCGGGAGGAAGCTCAGGTTCACGCGAAGTGGCCCAGACCTCTGGGGCGCCTTCCGCGGACTCGAGCCTCGAAGATCGAAAGTCCTCCCCCACCTTAGTGGGCCCTGGAAACGACAGGGCCGTTTTTTTACCAGTCCCGTTCTGCCGTTTTTGTTGCCGGTTCCGACGCCGTTTTTCTTACCGGTTCCGTCACCGTTTTTTGACCGGTTCCGGCTCCGGTTCCAATCCTGGAGCCGTTTGTTTGCCGTTTCCGGTCGCCGTGTTTTTGCCGTTTCCATTTTCAAGGGACATTTTTGCTGGAAACGGTGAAAAAACGGCCCTGCCGTTTCCGGGGCCCACGAAGTCCCCCACCTCCTCCTTTTCCTGCTCTTCCTCTTGGTCCTCCTTGCACTCGAAGCGTAGCTTGTTGATAGTTCCTGCTTACTTTGCCCTGTTCAAGTGTCTCCCGTTTCCATTGCCGTATTGGCCCGGGGGTACGGTAGGTTGCAACCGGACGCGCCCGTGTTAGACGAGTGGTTTACAGTGTTTGTCGCCTCCGCGAACGACGCTCGCGGAACTCAGCTGCTATCTACGTTCGCCGAACGTAGATAGCAGCTGAGTTCCGGCTCTTTTCCAGTACCTGTTGCCGCCATGGCCCGCGCGGCACCTCCGCCAGTCCTTAAAAAAAAAAAAAAAAAAAAAAAAATCCCCATCATCTTCTACGCGTTCGACGAGAATGTTCTTTTTGCTCCCCGTGTTCATCCACCTCGCGCTCCCTGAGACGAGCGACGAGGCGGACATCGACCAGAACAACTACGTCACCAATAACTTCAAAGAGCGCGGCGCCCACCCGCCGCCGCTGGTTGTTTTTCTACCGGGGCGTTTTCCAGTTATGATGGGTACGCGATACCAGTACTTGTAGGGAATACCGCAACCCGGAACCACCAGCACACCAAACGATCCCTACATTCCAGTCCTCAACGCGATTCAACAGCACGTCGAGTGTCACATCGTCTTCTACCAAGAGAGCACGATCATGCATCTGATTTGCTGCGCCACGTGTTTGGGCGAGGGCCAGGGGGTCGGGGATCGACTCCAAGCGCGACTCGGTGCAGCCATCGACCGAAGGCGGAGCCGAATACCCAGCGCGATGGAGAGTTCCACTGTGGATGGAGTGGGCGGCATGACCTGTACTTACATCGTGGGGGAAGAGGCGAGGAGTCCAGGTGATACCCGTCCTCCGCGACAGCGCGCTAGTTTCATCACGCCGCAGAGGAGCAGCTAGAACCCGTAGGTATGGTAGCCAACTGGGCCTCTATTCAGGATCGCGCCATACTTGCAGGCAACAGCCTCGCCCACGCTGGCGGCGTCACTTCATGCTACGTCGTCTTCGGGAAGCTGCCCGTTATGCTGCTACCGCTGGAAGCAGTCGAATCGAGCGAGGTATCCGGCGACATCCTCGCAGGTGCCGACCCCTTGCTGGTGGGGAAGCGCATCCCAGCCGATCGCAGTGGAGAGTCAGAGAGTTCGCATTGCCACGCATGCTTGCGGTTGCGCCCATTTTCCGCGCCAGCCGCGCCTTCCAGACACGCGCCCCCGTGTCCGGAGAGGGTTGGTTCAAAGCTGGCGACCAGGTGGAGATCCACAGGCCTCCGAGCACAGAGAGCGCATCAGGTTGGGCTGGCCGGGGGGCCGTCACGTCTGTCGACCCAGCTCGAGGCAAGGGAACCGCCGACTACCGCTGAGCCGACGTGGTCTGCAGATTGCAGGACGTCCGCACTTTCATCGGGGTCGTCTTCGACGACATGGGCACCAGCTCAGCCAGAACTCGCCTGGCCTGGGACCGAGTGGAGGACATGGGGCGCATCGCGCCAGGCTCCGGCACCTGGGCCATCGGCCATTGGGTGGACGTACGGGGCTCGCATATGACCGCGCAGACGCGGCAACGCCCAGACATCCTCGAGGCTCTACGCCACGTATCTGCTTGTTTTCTCAGCTGCCAGACGTTCGTGCCACACGTTCTCTACGCGGTCAGAAATCGGCGCGAGATTGGCCGGGCTGCGCCCGCGGCTCTGTCATTTTGCGAATTTGTCAGACCGTCAAGACCGCGGTCATAAAGCGCGACGCCGACCTCCTGACCAAAGAAGAGGTGTCCAGGCTGTCCAACGAGGTGTCCGCAGCCATCCTCGAGGGGCTCACAATGTGGGTCAAATACAACTGCTTCGAACGGCGACCACCCCAGGGCGCCCGAAACGTCGTGGGCTCCAGGACTGCCTCTGCATGGGGCCATTGGATGTTTTTGCAGGGGGCCTCCAGATATTTCCGCCTGGGGAATGCTGGGGGCCTCCAGTGTGGATGGCGGTGGATGGAAGGGGTTGAGACCAGGCTGGGCGACGGAGGGCTAGCAGCGTGGGCGTGGATGGTGTTTTTGGCGACGTGTTGGTTGACGTTCCTGGCTTGCCCTGGTGTCTTCAACCTCACAGTTTCCTGTCGTGGAGTCGTGAAGCTAGTTGTGCGTTGGCTTCGTGGTAGAAGAGAAAAACAGGATGGATGGGGTGGAGTGGAAGCATGGAAGGGCGCCCCCCCCGTTTCGCTTTCGTTTCGTCCCCCCTCCTTTTGCTCAGGCGCCCTCCCATTCCACCCCTTTCCCCTCTTGTCCGTGACGCCGCTGTCCCCCCGTCCCCTCTTCAGGCGGGCCATCTGGTCCAGCGGCGCAGAGCTTCTCCTCCGCCGCTCACCCTCGAGTCGTTGCGTGATACCCGACCCCGAACCAAATCACCGGGTCGGTTTTGGAGGTCGCCGCGGCGATCGCGGTGGCCTCAAATAGGGGTACGGCTTCTGCCGAGGCACGTCGATTCCCCGTCCCCTCCCCCGCTCTGTGATGGAGACGTGGCTTGCTATGATCAATACTGCGACACAGCAGGTTTTGCCCGGCATGGGCGGCCACTTATTCGTTAGGGGTCGATAGTTCTGCACGAACGAAATGGGCACGGAAAGAATGGGCACAATGCCCAACAGTGGATATTGTTCATTTTGAACAGGACTCGCTGTCAACGCCGCCGCGGCCTGTGTCCATTCGACACAGAAGGCCGCCTGCCCAACAGCGGCCGCTGTTGGTTTGGGACAACATTTGCTGTTGGACATTGTACAAATTCTTTCCGTATCGATTCCGGGCGTCCACAATATTCACGCATCCACGAAGATCTCGGGTCCCATTTGGTTGGGTGACCAACCCTGGAGCCCTCGACCCCCTTTTTCCCAGGACCGTGTTGTGGTCGGGCGCGCGGTCCCCAGGCGGCCGCACTGCACGGTCGGACCGGGAACTTTTGTTTAGCGTGTCGCGGCGAGCCGTGGCTCGCCGCGACACGCCAACGACGTCCCCACTTCCGACCGTCAACGCCCCGAGCCTTTTTTTCCGAGCTTCCCGCCCCGCGAAGCCCAGCGACACACGCTATCCACCCGCAGGGCGCAGCGCGTGGCCAGGGCCTCCACTGCGACACGCCAGGGAAAGGTTCCCGACCGCAAGTGCTCTTGGCATCGCTCGGACGTGTGCATGTTTCTTTCGGCGCGGACCATCGAGGAGCATCCTTGATCATCCGGCAAAAAAAACACGCACGACACCGAAAAGAAACGCAGAGATAGGACGTCCGAGCGACGGCCAGTGTCAGCAATTCATTCGGCGTCCCATCGCTCGCGGTTGCCGTCGCCGTCGCCCCCGAGAGGCGCCTGCCTTTGCCCACGAGCCGCCGCCGCCGCAGCTGATGCCTGACGTGGCGCGGCGCGGGCAAGGCGCCGCCAGCGTGCCAACCGTGCGCCTTTTGCTCGGCGGCCACGACGACAACAACAACAACAACACCAACAACAACATCAACAACAACAACAACAACAACAACAACAACAACAACATCAACAACAACAACAACAACAACAACAACAACGACAACGACAACGACGACGACGACGACGTGCGACCACGACGATGAGGGCGATCAGGGTCCCTATACAGTAGACATCTGAGATCCGAGGTCCTGCCAGGAGAGGAGAGATCTTGGGGCACACGTGTCATCGAGCACTGAAGTCCTCGAGGTACCCCCAGGGCTCATGTGGGCCCCCAGGGCCATCGGGGGATACAGTCGACCCGCACGGTAAGGATGGGCAACCCACCCAGGGTACTTTTGCATCCGTTCCTCCTCGGTCTATCCTCGGCCACTTTCGTTGGCCGCGCCCCGCTCGAACAGCTTCGAGATGGCCTTCCAAGGCCCGTGCATCCTTGTCGTACGTCCTTATGATACGATTTGACTGTAAGAAACTTCCGCGGGGCAAGATCGCCTCTAGGGCTCCAAGATGGCCCCAAATAGTGCCCCAGGAGGTTGAAGTCGCCCCATTCCTTTCGACAAACAAACGTATATTTTTAGTGTCTACGATTGGCGGGCTGCCCCAGCGTGCACCACGACCCCACACGCCGCTAAGACCGCCCCATCTTAAGGAATCCCCAAGAGAGCCCGAAGACGGCCCAAGCGGGCCTAACAAGACCCACGACGGCCCAGGATGGTTTGTGCAAGCCCCCAGGGGAGCCCATGGGGGGCCGCCAGACATCCCAGACCAAGAGAGCCCGAAGACGGCCCAAGAGGGCCCCAAGAGGGCCCAAGACGGCCCAGAAGGGCCTCCGCAGGCCCCCCGAGGAGCCCAAAGGATGCCCCCAGACACCCCCAAGAGAGCCCACAGGTGCCCACAGCTCCCGAAGACGGCACAGGACAGCCCCAGGGCGGCCTCGGGGGGCTTCTCATCACATCGCTCAAAGGTGCCCCGAGGGGCCTCCGCAAGAGAGCCCCAGCGGGGCCCCCCGCGCCCCCAAAACGGCCCTTGGCATCGCTCGGACGTGTGCATTTTTTTCTCGGCGAGAACCATGGAGGACCATCCTGGACCATCGAGTAAAAAAGACACGCACGAGATCGAAAAATGCACGGGAAATGGAAGTCCGAGCGACGGCAAGGGCCTGAAAGCTCTCAAAAACGGGTTCGGGTCTTGTGCCCCAATGTGGCCACAACAGTCTCCCGGATGCCCCCGAGGCGCCCCTCATGCAGAGGACAGAAGGCGCCCCCCAGGTGGACGACGACCCCGACGTCGTCGAACCTCGAATGGACGACGACGACTACGACGACGACGACGACGACGACGACGACGACGACGACGACGACGGCGGCGGCGGCGGCGGCGGCGACGACGACGACGACGACGACGACGGCGGCGGCGGCGGCGACGACGACGACGACGACGACGAACTCTCCCCCCCGGGCTCCGCCAACTCCGCTACCATCGGCCGCAAATCCCCGGTGCCACCCTCGCGGGCGTCGAAGAGAGCCCCCGGAGGGCCGGAAGACGGCCCAGGACGCCCCCGAGACAGCCCAAGAGAGCTCCAAGGCTGTCCAAGCCAGCCCCCCGACGGCTATGGCAGCCCCCCAGGAGCACCCAAGATCGCCCCAAGAGGCTTCCAATAGGCCCCCAAGAGCTCCGGGGGAAGCCCTCGAGAGGCCAAAATCATCGGAAAATCCATGGACAGTGCAAATAGGTCTGCTTTGTCGCACGTCCGCCTCCGACACGCTTCCGAGGCTGGAGCATGGCCCCCAAGAGAGCGCCAAGAGGATCCCAAGAGGCGTCCCGAGCGGCGCGAAGTGGCCCCAAGAGGCCCCAAGTGGCCCCAAGTGGCCCCCATGACGCCCGAAGGGGCAGCACTGAGGCGAAAAATACGAGCAGGCCCCAACGAGCTCCCCGGAGACTCCCCGGAGGCACCCAGTGCCGAAGAGGGCCCCTAGAGGCCTTCAAGAGTTCCCAAAAGGCCCCCAGGAGAGCTCCAAGATGCCCCTAGAGGCGTCCCGAGCGGCTCTTGGGGGCATGCGCAATGCGCAAGCCTCGGAAGCGCATCGGAAGCGGAAATGCGAGAACACACATATCATAATTCGTCATACGGTTTTTCAATGATTTTGGGCTCGCGAGGGCTTCCCCGGAGCTTTGGGGTGATTCTTAGAGTCTCTTGGGGCAATCATGGGAGCTATTTGTGACCTCCAGAGCCAACTTGAAACAAAAAGGAATTCAATCAAATCCAAGATTGTTGCAAGTTCTCACGTTCCACATACATCTCCTCCCTCTCCTCCTCCCTCCTACCCGCTTTGTCATGTTCCCTCCTCCCTCCTCTTCGTCCTTCCTTCACGCCTTCGTCTCTCCACCTCCCTCATGCGAATCCGTCTCCCGCATCCCTCATTCCCAGTTTCCCTTTCACTCCTTCCTCGCTCCGCCTCTCTCGCCTAGCATCCCGCTCCACTATGTGGTAGGAGACACAGGTTGACAAGAAGGGAAGTCCCTCACATATGTTGTTCCAAGGTCTACTTCCTTCGTTATCTGCTGTACCAGGCTCTGGCGTGCCCCCGAGTGCGTTTCCTGTTTACCAATCCCTCGCTGTTCGTTCTCTCTGATCTCTCCCTTGCTCATGGTTTTCCTGCGTCTCCCGCTCTCCGTTCTTCTCCTTTGTCGCCTTCTCCCTCCTCGCCGTTGCTTTATTGTCCCTTTTCCCTCCTCCTCATCTCTCCTTTACGCCTTCCTCTCTCCGCCTCCCAGGAGGAGGAAAAGGGCGAGGTGGAGGAGAGGTCAGAGAGAGGATCGGGCATCGTGGTCGACGTTCCGGCGGGTTTTGCACGTTTCTGCGAGTTCTCATCGCCGCAGCTGGACGCACCGCGAAATCCTGACCCGGGTAACCCCCGAATGGACTTTGGAGCAGGAGGAAGTAAGGGAATTGCAAAAGTTTCCAGTCGATTGCCGATCTCCTAATGCGTCTCCTCGGTTTCGTCCTTTGGACTCCCTTTCGGGCCCCCGTACCGCCAGAAAATCGTAAAGGCTTGGAAAAACAAACCAGGGTGGACCTCAGAGAGGGTCGAGGGAGGAATGTGGAACGGATTCGGGGTCGCAGAAAGGAGGACGGACGGAGGCGGGAGCAGGATAATCAAGTTTCAATGTTTTGGGGGCGCTCTTGGCCTTCTTCTGGGCCTCTGGAGGTGTCTGTGACCTCAGACCTCCATCGATGCTCCAGCGAGATTGCTAGACTCTCTGGCGCGGTATTGGAAACCATCTTGAGCCGCCTTCGGCCCGCTCAGGAGCATCCTGGGCGATCTGGCAGCCTCCGTGTACCGGATTCGCGGCAACTGGAAAACAAGAAGAACATCCACGTTGTCCGTTGGTTTTTCTCGAGTCGCCGCCAGGCCTATCCCGCGACCGCGTTTGGGTTGTGGTTCAGCGGCGTCTAGGAAATTCAGATGGGTATCTTGGAATGCCTCTCGGTGGCCTCTTGGAATGCTGTGTTTGGCCCTCGGGGCCTCACGTGGGCCTCTGTAGCTCCTCGCTTACGCCTCTTGGGAGCCTCGGGTGTCCCTTGGGCGCTTCTTGCAGACCTCTTGCAGCCATGTTGGCTTCCTCAGGCGTCATCATGGGGAGGAGACCGCGAAATGCCAACTCGGGTTTCAACACCTCCGAGATAGTTCGAGGGGCCCTCGAGACGCCCAGGAGATCTTCGAGACCGCTGAAGACGGTCCACAGGCCAGGAGCCTCCCGAAGCCTCTCAACAATTACATTCGGGCCGCTGTTCGGTGTATCTGCTCAGAGCAGCATGATCTAAGGATTTGATTATCCAGCGACTTGTGCAACGTCCATCAGGAAGTACGCTCCCGTATGATGATCCTTGCGGGATGATGTCCATCTTCATCCGAGTCTGGTTTGGATTGCCCTCGAATCTAAGCGCGCTCGAAGCGCGCGCGGTTCTAGTATATGTGCACATGTATATAAATGTGAGAGCGAGAGAGAGAGAGAGAGACAACGAGAGACAGAGCGAGAGAGAGAGGGGATAGAAAGAGGGAGAGAAAGAGAGAGAGAGAGAGAGAGAGAGACGCGTCGAGAGAGATATGCGGCCCCTTGCCGAAAGGGCCGCCTTTCCCTCGCGGAGGGGCCCCTGGAGGAGGAGGAGGAGGAGGAGGAGGACGAGGAGGAGGAGGAGGACGAGGACGAGGACGAGGACGAGGAGGAGGAGGAGGAGGAGGAGGGGGACGAGGACGAGGACGAGGACGAGGACGAGGACGAGGACGAGGAGGACGAGGACAAAGACGAGGACGAGGACGAGGAGGAGGACGAGGAGGACGAGGACGAGGACGAGGTCGAGGAGGAGGAGGAGGAGGAGGAGGAGGAGGACGAGGACGAGGTCGAGGAGGTCGAGGAGGAGGACGAGGACGAGGACGAGGAGGAGGGCACGTCGCGCCCTCGGCCACTCCGAGGGCGCGGGGCGCGCAGCTGTCGCAGGGCCGGCCCCTCCTCGGAGAGCCGCCCGTGCCCTCGGGGAGGGCCCTGGCGGCAGCCCGCGGGGGACTTGGCATCGCTCGGACGTGGACCATCGAGGACCATCGAGGAGCATCGAGGAGGATCCTTGATCATCGAGGAGGAGGAGGACCATCGAGGATCATCGAGGACCATCGAGGACCATCGAGGAGCATCGAGGAGGATCCTTGAGCATCGAGGAGGACCATCGAGGACCATCGAGGAGCATCGAGGACCATCGAGGACTTTTCTTTCGGCGAGGACCATCGGGGAGCATCCTTGATCATTTGGCGAAAAGGCCACGCCCGAAAGCAACAAAAACACGGGGAATGGACGTCCGAGCGATGGCCAGGGGAGGCCCCCGGGAGGTCCGCCGAGGTCTCTGGATTTGGACGCCCGAAGTGGGTACGGAAAAAATGGGCACAATGGCCAGCAGCAAATGTTGTCCCAAACCAACAGCGGCCGCTGTTGGGCAGGCGGCCTTCTATCTCGAATGGACACAGGCCGCGGCGGTGTGGACAGCGAGTCCTGTTCAAAATGAGCAGGATCCGCTGTTGGGCCGTCGTTAATTCTGGGGCGAAGCAATACGATAGCTGTTTTCCGTATTAAACTTGAGCAGGTTGAAGCAGTTGTTTTTGCACCTGTAGTGGGTTATGTTGCGTCTGCCAGTGAAATTATGAGGTCGGTACCTGCGGTATTGACAGAGGGTGCGCGGGCGGCTGGGGAGGGGAGGGTGTCGGAGGTTGACAGACCTCCTACCCTGACACGTCGATTAGCGAATTGGCCGTTTTCGGTTCGCGCGAGGGCGTCGCGGCCGTTATTTTTGCGGGTCCAGGTCCGTCGGTTTCGGTCCTAGGCCGCTTTCACTACAGGGAGGTTTACTAAAGGGAGTTCTGTCCACAGCCGAAGGTACCGATATCGCCACCCTTCCCTCGTTAGTTCTGGGGCGAATCAATCTTGCAGTCGATCCTCTACTCGAGTGTTGGGTCTTCTGGGAGGCCCTCGTCGCCGAGAGGAGGAACAGGTACCGAGGGGAGGAAAAGGTACCGAGAGGCCCCGAGAGAAGGAAAGGGTACCGATACCGCCGCCCTTCCCTCGTTTCCCTTTTTTCCGACTTGGCGATCGACTGCAGAGTTGATCTACCACATCGAATGTTTTTCCGTCAGATCTACGAGAATGACGTAGAGTGTTCAGAAGATCTATTGATCATTCTACGATTTGTTTCGTCGACCAGACGGGAAAACAAAATTGGGGGCGACTCGATCTTGTAGTCGATCTTCTACTCGATTGTTGGGTCTTCTGGGAGGCCCTCGTCGCCACGGCTGAATTCGCCTCGAAATTATTGTCAGAGCACGCCCCAGGAGAGGTTTGGGGAGTAGCGGTATCGGTACCGTGTGGTTTCTCCAGGCTCGCGCTGGAGTGTCCACGATTTGCACTAGCTGCCCCTGGAGACCTCACGACTGAATCAGACTTGTATGGATTGTCTTGCGTTGGTTTGGCTTTCCATCGATTGGCCTGGCCTGACCCCCGCAAGTCAAAGGGGAAAAGGTTGTGAAGCCCTCCAGGAATGAGGCCCCAACAAGGGCCACGAGGCAGCTTCCCAAAGTGGTGGTTCTTCTCTCCTCCTTCGCATCTTCCTCCTCGGATCTGGCTCGGCTCAGATGGTGGAGGTCGATGGCTCCTGCGACGACACCTGCCCAGAGGTGGGACCGAGGGGAACATGCAGGGAGCAGCAGTGGGGGCAATACTAGAGCAGCAGGGGCGCCGACGCCACGACGTCGCGCCCACTGTTCGACACCGCGCCGCCCTCCCTGGCCAGAGCCTTCTCGTGTCCCTCCTTCTCCGCCCCCCTCCCCAGAGGTCCGTTGCATTGTTTTAATGAGTGCGGGGCCCCCGCAAGTCCGACCCATGCCCAGGCGTCGGGTTCACCAGCGGCCCCAGGGCCTGGCGAGGGCCCCAGGAGGCCGGAGACCGAGAACAGCATGCCGCGGTGCGCTGCGCCGTGCAGCCCGGACAATGAAGCCAACGACCACCTGGTCTCCGCAGGAGGGGCTCTGGGCGCGCCCGGGAGTCCGGTCCGCGAGGGCGTGGCTTTGGTGATGTTCGCCGCTCGCGAGAGGAGGGTGGCGCCCACCCGATGAGCCCCTTCAGGGCGCTCGCAGCCGCCGCCCCCGGCGATCGCCGCCGGCGGCGGCGGGAGACACGCTGTGGAGGACTGGGGCGAGGCCCGTGCTCCGGAGGGGGGGGGGAACGGGAGGAGGGAAGGGGAGGAGGCTTATTCCTCCTCCGTGTCCCCCCCCCTCTCCCGCACCACTCTCCTCCTCCTCCTCCTCCTCCTCCTCCTCCTCCTCCTCCTTCTTTTCCTCCTCCTCCTCCTCCTCCTCCTCCTCCTGCCTCCTTCCGCCCCTCCTCTTCTTTCTCCTCCTCGTCGTCGTCCTCCTCCTCCTCCTCCTCATCCTCCACCTCCTCCTCCAGCCCTCTCCCTCATAGATATAACTTCACCCCGTCGCGCTCCACCAAGCGTGTTGGTAGGGCGGGCAGAGTTTCGCTGCGACTGCCTCACCATCTATGATCCTGAAAGTTTGGAACGGCTTCACGGATAGAGGGCGGGTGGTTTGCAAAAGGTGGTTCTCGCGTTAGCGCCGCGCACAGTCGTATAAGTATTGCAACAGTCTCCAGGATGGAGGGCGGGTGGTTTTCAACGCCGCGCGCATCTGATTTAAGGCTTGCAGCAGTTTCGAGGACAGAGGGTTGGTGGTTGCAACACGTGGTTCTCGCCGTCGCGCCGCGCACCTTCGTTTCCAAAGTTTGCAGCAGCTTCAAGAATGAAGGGTGAGTGCATTAAACATTCGCAACAGTCAAGTTGATTCGTAGCGCCGAGGTCCCAGTCATGGTGTCTTGGCATGATTGGGGCTTCTCAGACGGTTGTTTTCTAATGAGCCACTTCCGCAATGAAAGTAAATTGTTGTAGGGAACTATGAAGAGCAACCTCGGACGGAGGGTGCATTGCGACATGGTTGGTGCGTCTTGGGTTTACACTGGTCCTCATTATCCTTCTCCTCCTTCCTCTTCCTCCTCCTCCTCCTCCTCCTCCTTCTCCTTCCGCACCTTCTGTTTTGTTACACGTGTGGGAGGCCTTCCGAGCTGTAAGAGGACGGCGCGCCGGCGCGGGATCCTTCCAGCAAGGGGCGGGAACAAAGAACTCCGACGCATTTGCTCGCCTAGCTCATCCTAACACCGCCTTCGAGCTTGGCCCGCACAGATCTCCTGGGGGCGGGGTCGCTCGTCGTCGGTTCGGCCCGAGGTGGTCGGGGACTCGGCGCGACGAGGAGCGGGCGCGCGGCCCCTCGCACTGTCTTTGTTCGGCAGGCGTTTGTCTGGCAGACCCGTGCCAGTGCCCCGGCCTGGACGGGGGAAAGGGCACGCAGGCTGGGCCGTTTGCCCAGCGACTCCCACGAGGAGCCTGGCTCGGAGAATGCAGTCGGCCTTGATCAGTAGGTCGACCCTGCCAAATCAAGGGCACCCTCGTGTCCTGTGCCTCGCGACCCATGCCTCCTGCAGTCCAATGGCGCTGTGGCCCTCGGAAGGGTCTTGTGTCCTGTCGCGTGTCCTGTCCAATCAAGTCCGACTGTAGCCCCCATGGAGCTGGCACGCGCCCCCTGTCGTGGCCCCTCGAGGGGGAGCGAACCCGATCCAGGGTGACAATATGTGTGCCTCCGGTGCGGGAGCGTCCCGCTTTTTGGGGGGAGGCGAAGGACGTCTGACCTCTCCCCTATCCTTCCCCTTGTGGCTGTCCGATCCTCCTGCGCCTCCTCCTCATCCTCCTCCTCTTCCTCCTCCTCCTTCTCTCCCTGTCCTCTCCCTTCATCCGTGTTCTGCCCCTCCTTGCCTCGTACTAGTAACCGTCTTGGCTCACACCCAGGGTCGCAGGCCGCCTCCTCGCGCGCCGCCGCTGGGCCGATGCCGGGTACGCTGAAGGGTGAAAGCTTGGCGGCGCTGGAGGCCTCGCGCGGGGCGCTGCTGGCCGTCCACGCGGCCGCTGGGCTCGCAGCCGCCTCGGGGCGGCGGCCCGCAGCGCGCTTGGTGCGTGCGGCGGAGGGCCTGCTTCGCACGGCGATCGCGCAGCTGGGCGCGCCACCCGCCAACCTCGAGCCAGCGGCCGATGCGGGCCCCACGACGGCGCAGCGACGCCGTCGCCCGCGCGGACGTGGCCGTGTACATGGTGGTGGAGATGCGGGCCCAGACCACGAAGGCGACGTCAAGATGGAGCAGGACGAGAAGGAGGCAGCTGGCGTGGCGGCGGCAAAGGGGGCTGCCGTCGACAGCGAGCTGATGCTGGCCGACGAGTGGGCGGACGCGCTCCCTGTGCAGCGCTCGCGCCCTCCGCGCAGCATGGGCCTCGGCAAGGGCAAGGACAAGAACAAAGGCATGGGCGACGAGGACGCGTACAAGGACACGGACTCCTTGGAGGAGCTCCGGGGGAAGATCGCGCGCCTCAAGACTGCCGTGGGCCTCACCTCCGTCGGGGAGTTCGAGAACTCCGATAACCCCCTGGTGCTCAAGAACATCATCGGTAACCTCATCGCCTTCAAGAAGGCAGGGATCGTGGTTGGTGCTCGTCGAGGCGTAGGGGCAGCGGGCTGAGTGGCCCTTCCTCACTCCGCTAGGGCTCTCCGAGATCGGGGAGCAGGACGGCGGCATCGACAAGGCCGCCGTGCGCAACGCCATCGTCGTCGCGGTTGTGGCGAACAAGGGTGGCCCAAGGTTGCAGTTGAAGTGCCCCTTCAACCAGTTCTTGCTCCTCTTCTGAGGAGGCGGGCCAGGCGGCCGAACCCTGACTTCAGGGCTTTCTTTCTTTCTTTCTTTCCTTGCCTCGTGCTGAAGTGGCACAGGCGGAGGCCGATCACTGGAAGCAGGCGTACGTAACTGTAGTTGGCCAAGGAACCTTCAGGCTTGGGGTTAAAGTCGCCTCGGCCAACCCTTGGCCCCCTTCCTGTAGCACGTGATAGCCCTCCTCCTCCTCCTTCTTCTCCTCCTCCTCACCTTTCCGAGTCGGGGGAAAGCAGGGGGCGAATGGAGCGGGATAGGATGCGCGGAGTGCGGAGACGAGCGGCGGTTTCTCCCTCACTCATTGTGGCGGCCGCCTCCTGACGCACACGGCCCAGGGCAGCCAGAGCTTTGGCCGCCATCGGAATGGGTCACCCCCATTACGCACGGTGCTGTACACATGCTCTCTGCGTGGCCCTGCTTCGAAGAGAAGCTGGCACGTTTCCCACGGGCAGGGCACAGCGTTGTAGTGAACCCAGTTTTGGGCGCGTGGACCACCTCTTACAGGTTGCCAGTGGCCACTCTGCCCTGCCTCTTCGGGTGTCCAGGGTAGCGAAACGACCCGGCACACTATTGTCACTGTGGCTCGCTCTGGAAGTTGGTGCCCCCATTTGGTCCTGATCCGCTCCTTGCAAAATCCCTGTCAGAGCGACTAGGGTACGTGCCTGCAGAGCTGTACGATGACACCGTCACTCGTTTGGCGCTCCTTGCCCACACAGAAAGATTTGAGACGCGACCTTCACAATCGCGGTCGCGGAGGGATCGGAGATGCAGCGACGGATCGGGCAGCTTTGAGATCCGGTCGCACCCAGCTTGTTCTCGCAACGCCAAGGGTCAGGTTCATTCAATTCGGCCGCCGCGCCCCCGTGTACTTCATCATCCGCCCGTGGATGGGCTCTCGGCGCCACGCGGCCTCCTCCTCCCCTTGCCAGCGACCTCGCTGGAAGGGGAGGAGGAGCATCGAATAGCAGTCAGGACGGAGGCACACGTGCCGCAGATCCGTGCGGCTTTCCGAGGTCAGCGTTGGGCCCCCCTGGCGGCCCCTCTGGCGCCGCCCTGGCGCGCGGAGCGCGCCCGGGAGAGGGGCCAATTGCCGACCCAAGACACCTAGGCGGACCTCCAGCAGGGCATGCTACGCCTAGGTTATGACCCTGGAGAAGACTCCTACGTTCACCTCCTGCTCCTTCTTCTCCTCCCTTTCCTCCTCCTCCTCCTCCTCCTCATCCTCCTCCTCCTCCTCCTCCTCCCTGTCCTGCTGAACTGAGATCAGACAGTGGTGTTGAAACCATGCAGTTCTTACGGCGAGATAGAGGACATAGAGCATTGCTGACCCTACAAAAAAGGCGCGCGGAGGGATGAAGGAGAAGACAGCGATGGTTCCTGGTTCCTCCTCATGGTCTCCCTTCCCTTTTGGCAGCGCTGGTAGCGCGGTCGCAGCGGTGGGATCGCAGTAGAGAGACGTTGCAGGGTGGTGCGCAAGTTTAGGAGAGGATGCAATGGAGGATGCAGGAGGAGGAGGAGGCAGGAAGAGGGGGAGGCAGGAGGGAGGAGGCGGAGGCACGTGGGGATGTAGGTGAGATAGCGCCTCGAAGCCAGTTCACATCGGCGTGTCTAGTCGGCCGCCCGCCTCGGAGCCCGACGCGTGGTCGAAGGCCTCCGAGGCCTTGCCCCCCATGTCTTTCGCGCGGAGGCGCTCCTTAGGGCAGGCCGCAGTCAGGGTCCAAGTCTCTTGGGCCAAAGTTCTCTTACCCGAGGCCGTGGTTGTATTGCCCCCCCAGTGCTGACATCCACCTGGGATCGCATCTGGCAACCTCCGACTATCCTTCCTCCTCGGCATCGGGGTTGAAGCCGCCGTTCGTCAAGGAACCCAGAGGTCACCCGAGGCCTGTGCGGGCGCACAGAGGGCAAACAAACATGCGGTGCTCGTCCCGAAACCTCCTCCTTCTCGTCCTCGCTCCCGTCCTTGACGTGGTCCTCGTCCTCCTCCTTGTCCTCGTTTCCTCCCCCTTGGCGCGCCTCTTCCCCGCTGCGGCTCCTGGATCCAGGGTGGTGTCCGTGACTCGGTCGCCTCTCTGCTGCTCTGCAGCCTCCTCCTCAGCCTGCAGCGCCTCGTGCCATCATAGAGCCGCCACACCTCTCTGACCCATCCCCCGGGCCCGGCTTCGGACCCCGTGCCGTGTCCTGGACGGCCCCCGGGGACCCGACGTCAGGGGAAGAGCTGTACCATCGAGGTCGGTTCGGGGAGGGTACCCTGGTGTTCTCCGTGCTTGTTAGATGCTCTAGTGCATCCTGGGGGGGATCGACGAATGTACTCCAGTTCGGCCGGCGGAGCGTCTCGTGTTCTTGCAGGATGCTATGATGTCCTAGGTCCGGTTGTAGGCTCAAGGGGGGGGGCATCGACTCCAGTCGCATCGCCGACAGGGGCCTGATAGCGGGGGCCTGATGTCATGAAGCACGATACATCCCCAAACCTTGATAGTACGTAACACCCCGTAGATGCGGATAAGAGTGAGGGGGCGGTGGGGGCGTCGGCAGTCTGCGAGACTCTGGAGAAGCCACACGCAGGCGCCAAAGTTTCCCAAATTATACAAAGAGCCCGCCGCATGTGCCGATGTTATCTTCCAACCAATGTGGATCGGTCGCGGGTGGGTCGCGCGTGGGTCGCGGGGTGGGTCGCGATTTGGTCGCGGGTGGGTCGCGGGGTGAGTTGCGGGTGGGTCGTGGGGTGGGTCGCGGTGTGGGTCGCGCGTGGGTCGCGGGGTGGGTCGCGGGGTAGGTCGCGGGTGAGTCGCGGGGTGAGTTGCGGGTGGGTCGTGGGGTGGGTCGCGCGTGGGTCGCGGGGTGGGTCGCGGGGTGGGTCGCGGGGTGGATCGCGGGTGGGTCGCGTGGGGGGACGACGACAACAAGCAACAACAACAACGCAACAAGAAGAATCCTCACAAAGGATTCTCACTTCAGCCACGCACCCATGGACACTGAATGACCGTTCGGCCCCCTCACTCTGACAACAAGTTCGTGGCCTAACTAAGGCCCGCTGCCTCTAGTGAGATCCCTAAACGTACGGGTGGTTTTGTCTGACACATCCGCAACACAACGACGCCCATCCCTAATGTGTTTGGTCGTCTTGGCTTAGGTCGTTTCTCAAAGGATATGTAATATTTCATTGCGTATCATGGTCATGTTTTTATTATTCAAACCGCCCTGGGCGTTGTTTCTGCTGTTTCGCATTCTGGGCCTCTGACAAGCTGAAAGCGCAACAAAAAAAACACGCGACGTTGTGTTATCGTTTTCAGCTATGTGCTTGTCTATTTTTCAGGGCCGCCGCCGTGGATCATCGTGCCTGAGCGTTGTTTGCCTTCTAGTCGAAGGCTGTGTCTTGTCTTCGCTCCCGCCTTTTACCCGCAGTTACGCGTAATGATTCGTACTACGGCGGCGGCACTAGATAAGGAACGTCCTCCTGGGGCCTACACCCTGGCGCATTCCTCATTGTTTCAAGGCGAGGTGGGTGGCCAACCTTTCGCCGCCCATCGGTCTCGAGACCCTGGGTTCCTTATCGACGGTATCTTTATCCCATGCCCTCACCGTAGCCCACCCCGCCCAGGATGGATGGTGCGGCTCAGCAATCGGGGGCTCCTCGTCGCCACCTCGTCGCTGCCCCCCAGCCAAGGACCTCCAGAGGCAAGGCACGATGACAATCTGGCCGCCTCCACTTGGCAGCGCTCGGACGTGTGCGTTGATTGTTATCCTTGGCGAGTGCCCTCTCAGGAGCATCCTCGATCTTTTTGTTTTTCAGAACCAAAAATTACACCATATGTATGTATGCATGCATGCATGCATGTATGTATGTATGTGTGTATGTGTGTATGTATGTATGTATGTATGTATGTATGTAGGTAGGTAGGTAGGTAGGTAGGTAGGTAGGTAGGTCGGTAGGTAGGTAGGTAGGTAGGTATGTAGGTAGGTATGTATGTATGTATATATGTGTATGTGTATGTATGTATGTAATGTATGTATGTATGTAACTATGTATGCATGTGTGTATGCATACATGTATGCATGTATGTATGTATGTATGTATGTATGTATGTGTGTATGTATGTATGTGTGTATGTATGTGTATAGGTGTGTATGTATGTATGTATGTATGTATGTGTGCATGTATGTATGCATGCGTGTGTTGTATGTATGTATGTATGTATGTATGTATGTATGTATGTATGTATGTATGTATGTATGTATGTATGTATGTGTGTATGTGTGTATGTGTGTATGTGTGTATGTGTATGTATGTATGTGTATGTGTATGTATGCATGTATGTATGTATGTATGGATGTATGGATGTATGGATGTATGGATGTATGTATGTGTGGTTGTGTGTATGTGTGTATGTCATGTATGTATATATGTATGTATGTATGTATGCATGCATGCATGCATGCATGCATGCACGCATGCATGCATACATGCATGTATGCATGTATGTATGTATGCATGTATGTATGTATGTATGCATTCACACATATATAACTGTGTGTATCTATATGTTGCTGTTTTTATATAAAAAACGTACACGAAGCAGACAAGTGCACGGGGAATGGACGTCCGACCGATGGCAAGCAATGTGGTCGGTCGCCGGATTGCTGGCGTCGGAGAGGGGGGATCAGGGGCAACATTAGGGCGGGATAGGCACAGGGGGGGACGCATCGAGCCCCAGTCGCCCATAGATCGCCGATAGGGGCGCGATAGCCCCAACGAGCCCAGGACCGTGCGGAATCACCATCGGGGGCCTCTGGCCGATCTATCGGTGATGTATCGCCGATTCCAGGTCGATGTGCCCCCCCCCTGTGGCAGTCCCCACCCTGTCGCTGCCACTCTCAGAGGGGGGTGGGAACTAGGGGGTGTGGAGAATCAATGCCGGGGCATGCAGTCTGCCAGATGTAATGGCCTCTCTCCTTTTTTCAACATGGCCCCCCCATCGTCCCCCGCGCACGTGCCTCGGGCCATGATGCGCTAACCCGCATCGTCATGGCCCCCTTCTTCGGCGCACACGAAACCAGCAGCTTCGATCTTTTTGGAGCGCCACACGGGTGGGTCCTCGGCCGATGGTGCTTCAGGTCGCCGTCATCGAGGAGCCCCTGGAGCCCCCGGCCACAATCGTCGAGGCCACCGCGAGCGCCGCCGAGCAGCCGGCGGCGGGGCCGCGCAGGCGCGAGGCGTTGAGGCGTTCGGCGGGGCTTTGGGCAGGGCGCAGGCGATCGACGATCTGCGTCGATCGGCGATCCGCGGTGGCGGCGATCGACGATTGACGACGACGATCGGCGGCGATCTTTCAGAGACGATGGAAGTCGACGGGATCGTCGACGATCGGCGACGACCAGCGGCGGCGGCGACGGCGACGAGGGCGAAAGAAGATGGCGTCCGACGACGATCGACAATCGACGAAGGTCGACCAAGGTCGACGACGACGACGACGACAACTGCGGAGGCTGCGGCGGCAGCAGCGGTGGAGGCGGCGGCGGCGGCTGCGGCAGCGGCGACGAGGGTCGAGATTCGAGGGCCGAGGATCGATGTGCAGTAATCGATGCTGGTATTCTGATTGTTTTGGGGTTTGGGGGCTGTCCCTGCGGTTCGGAAGGCTCCGGTGGACTCCGCGGAGACATCCGAATGATTGTTGGAGCGCTCGTTTGGCCATAATGTTTGGGCCTCCCTTGGGGAGTTCGTTGGCGATACTGGGGAATGTTCGAGGCATCAGCCCATCAGAAGCACAAGGGGCCAGGAGTGCAACATCACGCAAACACGTCATGTGTCTTGGCATGAGTTTGGCCTCGCGGGTCCAACTTGGCGATCCTGCGCCACTTTGAAGGCCACTTTCTTAGCATCTGGAGCGACACTGCAGACAACTTGTTCGCAGGTGTGCATTCCTAACCCCTTGGGCCCCCCAGTCCAGGTCCTGAGGAGGGGTAGTGGCCGCCTTATAAACAGAAACGCCACAGGCTGTCTCGCTCACTCCCACCCGCCCATCATGTAAGAAGCACCTGACGCACAGCATATGCAGAGGTCTTCTTCGGATGAGCAGCCAATGGCAACCATGACAGACGCTAGATGCGCGACGCTCGCGAGGTGCGCCACGCGTACCTACCATGTGCGCGACATGCTACGCGCAAAGAGCGCCCCGGGTACGTTAGCGCACGTGACAGCACACGTCGGGCAATATGTCGACACCGCCACGGCCCTTGCCAACAACCAGTGCAAAATTGTGGCGATGGTGCAAGATGGCGGCGATGGCGTGCGCACCCCCAATACGTTTGGACTTGCGTTGGTACGGATAGTTGGCAAGCGCCCAGCGGACAAATATCGGTGGACAGCGAGGGGGGGAAATGAGAAGGATGATGCCTTCTCAGAAGGCGGCGGGACCTCTCAGACGCCCTCGCGCCTTCTGAGAGGTTTTCTTTGTCTCCGGGGAGGGCCTGGGAAACCTCTCATGAGGCCTGGGGACTCCCGAGCCTCCTGCAAACGCCCGCCCCTTCTCACTTCCCCCCGAGCACCCCGCCGATAGGAGCCGTGCGCATGGTTCCTGGTTGGCGGTCAGTCAAAGGGGGGAAGGCGGTGTTTATTGAGAAAGTACAGTGGCAAATCCTTCCCAAGAAGGGCAGAAGGGTGTGGGCGGAAGAGTCGGAACCCTCAGCCGCATGCGCCCAGAGGGACTCTGCGATAGCGAGCTCTCGTGACGCGGGCTGCCGCGGCTTCGACCCATCGGCCGACCGCCTCCCAGAGGCCGGACGTTCATCCCAAGCCGCTCCTGGATTGGCGCTCCGAGGACGAAGGTCGCCCAGAAGCAGCCTTTGGTGGCTTCCGCTGCCCGGCCCAGCTCGGAGGGGGGGAGAGGGGGCGAGCAGGGAAGCGGGGAGGGAAGCAGGGGCAGGAGAAGCGGAGGGGAGCGGGCATGCGGCGGGCCGAGCGGGGAGGGAGAGCGCAGGGGGAGCGAGGGAGCCGGGAGGGCCTGCCGGCGGCACCCTTCCAGGAGCGGCCCGTCGCCGGCGGCACCCTTCCAGGAGTGGCCCGTCGCTGGCAGTGACCTTTGGCGAGTGACCGCTGGGGGGCGCGGCGGGGGGGGGTGGGGAGGGCGGAGCCCGAGCGCAGCGGGCCGCTGCCGTCGCCGCGCGCCCGGCGTCGGTCGGCAGGCCGCGCACCCTGCGGGCCACCGCCTGCGGCCCAGAGGGCCGCCGCGGCCTCTGCGCCTGCGCGTGGCCGCCCCAAAGGGGGGCGGGGGCGGAGAGGCACGGGGAGCCAGCCCTCGCCCGCAGGCGTGCGCGGTGGTACCGCGCGGCCAACCGGGGCCCCGCCCGCGCCGCCCGTCCGGAGTACGCGGCCTTCGACCCGTCCGAGGCGCGCCGTTCGACGGCGAGCGGCGGCGTGGGCGCTGACGGCGTAGGCGCTGAGGGCGACGGCGGCGGCAGCCTCGGCCGTGCGAGGTCGGCGGCGGCGGCTTGGGACGGCGGCGGCTGCAGCATCGTGGATGCACCCTCCCTCTTTCTTGTCTTCCACTCAGCCAACTCCTCGTCCCCGTCTGCGCCCTCGTTGCGTCGCACCCCCTCATGTTCTTTTTCCCCTCCTGTTCCTTTCTACCCTCCTCCTCCTCCTCCTCCTCCTCCTCCTCCTCCTCCTTCCCTCCTCCTCCTCCTCCTCCTCCTCCTCCCTCCTCCTCCCTCCTCCTCCTCCTCCTCCTCCTCCTCCTCCTCCCCCCCGTATCTCCAATCTCCCTACCCCCCCTCCCCGGTTCTCCCCTCCACCCTCGTCCTCCTTCTCCTCCTCCTCCTCCTCCTCCTCCCGTCTCTCCTCATGTTCCCCCTCCTGCTCCATCTTCCCCCCGTCTCCCAATCTCGGACCTCGATCGCCGCCGTCGTGGTCGTCCTCGCCGTCATCGCCGCCCTCATCCTCTCCATCATCCTCGCCGCCACACCGTCCTCGTAATCGTCCTCCCCGTGGTCGTCCTCGTCGCCCCTGTCACCTGAGGTCCGACGTTGCGAAAAAGTCAGCATCGTAACAACGAAACGACCGTATCCCTAGGTACCATCTTTCTGCGCCATTTTTCCAGCCATATCGGAGGGCCCCTGGGTCCGAAAAAAAGCAAAATCGCCCGTCGTCAAAACAAATTGGGCGCCAAGATCTCGGGGCCGTCCTCGCCCTCGTCGTGCCGCCGCCGTGGCGTCGGGCCTGCCCGACCGCCGCCACCCCCTGTCTGCACTGCGCCGTCGCGCCCTTTTGTTCCTCCTCACCCTCGCTCTCCACGTCTCGCCTCCTGTCCGACTACCACGACCCCCATGTCTCCTCGCCTCTTCACGTCTCCCCCATGTCCGGCCCACACTGGGCCCCAAACGTGTTCCAGATCCAGTCCAGATCCGGCCCAACTCGGTTGGGGGGCGCGTAAGGAGGGGACGATCGATGGGTGAGCATCGGGGTTGCAGAAAAGGGGTCCTTCGGGGCCCTCCTCAAGGGGCCCGGGCCACCGAAGGGGGCCTTGAGGGCCCGAAAGGGGCACCGTTCTCCCCCCCCCTCCTGGATCGTACAGGCCGGCATCGTCCCCTTTTCGCCCACGCGCTCCGGCGTATGGCTTCACTGACTGACCCTCCTGGATCGCCCCCCCGCGAATTCGCGCCCACGTCAGTCGGGCAGCGAAGGGGGCCGCACGGGCGCCCCACGGGACGAGCACTGGACCGAGCCTGGACTGCTCCGTCGCCGCCGGCCCCCCCCCTCTTCCACCCAGGCGCTGGCGCGCGGCCGCCGCGGCGGGCTGGTGGCGGACGCCGTGGCGGGCCTGGGCGGGCTCTGGCGGCAGGACGGCGGCGCGCCCCGAGGCGCGCCGCCGCCGCCGGCGACGGGGGGGGCGCCGGGGCGTGGCCGACTACACGTAAGAGTGACCTTTCGCCAGAGTGACCTCTGGTGCGGGCACAGTTGGGTCTCCCGATCACTGGTTCCGATGCGATAGTAGCGTCTTGCGCGCCTGAGTTTGGTCCTCCCGCGGCCCCCCAAAAGCCGCGCACCAAAGGTCACTCTTACCCAGGGTCACTCTTGCGTGTAGCCGACGTGGAGGGGTCGAGGAGGGGGCACGCCCCGAGGCCCTGGCGCTGCAATTGTTCCGAGCCGCGCGGCCTCGCCTTGCGCCGGGCCCTGGGGCCCTCAGAGATGGATCCGGCTGGAGAAGTGACGCAGGAAGAGTTGGTCCTGGGCTCCGGTCGTGATGTTTCACGATGTTGCATTTTTGTTGCGACGTCGGATCTCAGGGGATGGGGCATTGGTTGCGGGAGGCAATGATACCAATATCGCTACGGTCGGACCGAGGTACAAGATCGATATCGGTTCGGTGACGGTGCCCTGATGTGTTTCGTGCTTTTTGGATGTTCTTAGGCATCCTGGGGAGAGTGCCCTCGAGTGCTCTTCAGTTTGGTCGGCGGAGAGTCTGATGTTCTTGAAGGACGTTTTTCTGTCCTAGGTTCGGCCGTACTCCAATTGGCGTAATTATTGGGAAGGCCGTGCGGCCAGTGTCGCCGACCCCCCTGAGCGCTAGGAAGATGCCGAGGAGGAGGGAGGACGAGGAGGAGGAGGAGGAGCAGGAGGAGGAAGAGGAGAATGAGGAGGAGTAGGAGGGTGTGTGAGGGGAGCGCGGGAACGGGGGATAGCAGAGATAGCAGGAGGACGGAGGGGAGGTCGGGAATAGGAGGTCGGGAATAGAAGCAGAAGTCTTCTCCCGGACACCGATGGGGGGCGGTGGTCACATGCCCCAGGATCAAGATGCCGATATTGCTACTATGGATGGCGTATGTATCAAGGGGGGGATGATTGACTTTCCGGTCGAGCTTGCCCCACCCCCCTCCCCTCCCTTCTCTTTCTCCCCTTCCTCCTCCTCATCCTCATCATCTCATCCTCCTCCTTTTCCTTCTTCTCCTCCTCCTCTTCCTTAATCCGTAAGGGCTTCGCCCCCTGCCGCCGGCCCCCTCTCTCGGAGAATGGGCCATGGAAGAGCTAAGTCATGAGGCTTTGGCGCTGTCGTGCAGCAGTATCGGAACTTCATGGAGGCCGATTCGCAATCGGCAAAACCGACTGATCACAAGAGGGGTTACCACACAGGGCGATTGGTAAGACGTGTATGGTTTACGAGCTTGGTTACCACACCTTGGGATTAAAGGGCCGAGGGAGTACTCGCAGTTTGGGTTACCACGCCTTGCGATGGATGTGCGTGAGAGGGTGGCACCGAATTTCAGAAATGTGCCAAATCCACTGTGTTTTTGGACCCTGACCCCGCGGATCTGCGTGAGGGGTGGCACCGAATTTCAGAAATGTGGCAAATCCCTGTGTTTTTGGACCCTGACCCCGCGGATCTGCGTGAGGGGTGGCACCGAATTTCAGAAATGTGGCAAATCCAATGTGTTTTTGGACCCTGACCCCGCGGATCTGCGTGAGGGGTGGCACCGAATTTCAGAAATGTGGCAAATCCCTTGTGTTTTTGGACCCTGACCCCGCGGATCTGCGTGAGGGGTGGCACCGAATTTCAGAAATGTGGCAAATCCCTTGTGTTTTTGGACCCTGACCCCGCGGATCTGCGTGAGGGGTGTCGATTTTGAGCCCCCCCAGCAATTCAGACAACGCGCCCAGGTGGTGCTAAAAATCTGGTTTGGGCCTCCCTCCCCTCGCGCGGTCAATCAACTAGTTACAGTAACCAGCAAGAAGCAGAACTGTAACACTGGAAACTACAAACTACAACTGGTACAGGAAACTGCGAATCACGGGCCTACAGCCTGGTGGCCCCACAAGGGGGCCGGCGGATATCCTTCTTCTCCCCCTTTCTTACTCGTCGCCTCCCTCCTTCTCCTCCTTCTCCTCCTACGTCCAACCCCCCATGCACCCCTTCCAACAACACGTCCCCCCCCGCGGATACAAAGGGGGCGATTCTTGTCCCTTCCAGCGCATGCATCAGGGGAGGAGAAGGTGCCGATATCGATAGTCCTTCCCCGTCGCCAGGCCCGGATCTGCCCCGGCATCCTGGGGGCCATAGATCTATGATAGAGTAGCGTTGTCGGCATCCCTTTGCTCCTTCGATGGATGGGTCGAGGTGTCGAGGGATCCAGGATGGAGACTCGGGGGCGTCGAGGTGTCGAGGCGTCGTGGCGTCGAGGCGTCGAGGCGTCGAGGCGTCGAGGGTGGAGATTCGAGGCGTCGAGGTGTCGAGGCGTCGAGGCGTCGAGGGTGGAGGTTCGAGGCGTCGAGGTTCGAGGGGTCGAGGCGTCGAGGGTGTCGAGGGGTGCAGGCTCGAGGGGTCGGGGTGTCGAGGGTTGGCGTTCGAGGACAGAGGCGCTTTCAGGGGCGCCCGTGGGCCTTTGGGAGCCTCTCGGGGCCCCTGGGGGCCGCCCTGGAGGTCGCAGACGGCCGTCGCCAGTCGTCGCCGTCGGCGCTCGGCGTCCGTAGTCGGTCGTCTGCCGCCGTTCGTCGTCGTCGTCGTTGTCATTCGTTCTCCGTCGTTTTCGTCGTCGTCGTCATCGTCATTCATGGGTGCTGCCAGGTGTGCAGACAAAATCGGGTTGAGGTCGTGGCCCCCAGCATTCGGCATCTGATGACTAGTTAACAAGTGGTCCAGGTGAGTGTCGCAACGCCGCGACGCATTAATAGGCGGTGCCCCCCTTGCAGATGCGGATAGGAACGAGGGGCTGTTCTGGAGTCCCAGCGCCCTGCTCATGGCAGTGGTGCCCTACGCACGTCACGCCCACTGATTGCATGTTTGCCATGGTTGTGACGTCCCCTCGTAATCAATCGCCTACAGTCAACGCGCCTAGTAAGGACGCGCGCCTTCATCTAGAATACCCTTGTGTCCTTGCCTCTGCGACCCGTCCTTTGTCGTTTTCACTGGTCGCCCGCCGCCCAAACACTCCCAACCTCGGCCTCCGAGGATCTTGCGTCCTCACCACCCGTCCTCAATATAGCTTCTGGGTTGTAATCCCAAGCCTCGGGCGTCCGGATGTGTTCATGCATTGGGCTCGGGGGTTTTCCCGAGCATTTTCTTTGGGTGCAGGGCAAGGGGTGAAATCTGAAATGCTGCTTCGATGGATTCTCGAGGCTTGAACCTGCAAAGGGCGAACCACATTGCGGATCGATTTTCGAGGTGCAAAAGTCCTTATCGATCTCGCCCCGAGCCCTCCACCCTAAGAACATGCTCAGTTTTCGAACCCATAGTTCGCATGGATATCGCGCCCTTCGGTTGGTTCGTTGGCCGACTCCTGGAGGGCCCGAGACGAGCCTCTCCATCCACCTGTGCCTGGAGGCCTCCCCGGGGGCTCTGGAGGTCTCTGGGGGTGGAGGCCTGGAGCACACATACACACGTCGGTCGTTGAAAGCAGGTATTGTGAAGGCCTTACGGCCGGTGCCGCCGACCCTGAAGGCATTGGCCGTCGATGGCGACGGGATGTGTGATCACAGGAAGAAGCTAAAGGACAACGTGACAGGGTAGGCGGAGGAAGTGTGTGAGGAGGAGGAGGAGGAGGAGACAAACGAAAATGAGATGGAGAAGGTGGCAGAAGACGCTCAGAAGGAGGAGGGAGGTGGTATTCTGACCCAGGGACCCCCCCAGGACGCCCCCCCCCCCCCCCCAAGGACCCCCCCGGGACCCTCCCCAGGACCCCCCCGGGGCCTCCCCCGGGACCCCCAAGAAGATCCCCCCGGTCCCGGGTCAGAATACCATGGTATTCTGACCCAGGATTCCCCCCCAGGCTTCCCCCGGGACCCCCCCCCCCGGCCGGGGAAGGGAACAAAGGGAAGGGGAACCCCTTCGAGTTAATTTATTTTACGCAGGAGGAAGAGATGAAGGAGGAGGAGGACGAGGAGGAGAAGGAGGAGGAGCAGGAGGAGGATGAGGAGGAGGAGGAGGAGGAGGGGGAGACGAACCAGAAGGAGACGGAGAAGGTGGGAAAGGGAAGGAGGCACGGACGAGAAGAACAACCCTTTCCACACGCCGACGGGGTCGGCGCGGATTTCTGAACTCCCAGACCTCAATCTACTCCAAGCGCCTTTCTACTTCAAGAGTCGATCTGCTGTTGCTGTGTTTGGTTATTATTTGGGAGGGTCTGGACCCAATCTACTTTATCCGCCTTCCCACTTCATGCTTTGACCTACGTCTGCCGGCCAGCGTGCATTCAACACATGATTGTCGTGTTTGTCGTTTGGCGTAGCCCGATTTTGATATTCGGGGGAGGGGGGGGGTAGGCCAGGTTTACGTTCGGCCTCCGAGTGCGCAGCCTGTGGCGCACCCGACAGAAGACCGTTCCATGTGGCCGCCGAGGGCGCAACGTGTGGTGGACCTGCGGACAGGCCGTTCCGTGTTCGGCCGCCGAGTGCGCAGCCGATGGCGCAACCACACGTAGCAGGCCGTTTCGTATTCGGCCGCCGAGTGGCCGCCGACTGCGAAACTGGACGCACGACCCAGAGACCTTACGGCTGGTTTCGCCGACCCCGAGAGGATTCCAGGAAGGACGGTAGTGGCGGGGGGAGCGCGAGGGGAGGGTGCGGCAGAGAGGCAGCAAGGGGTCGTGGGGTCAGGGCGCAGCAGGGGCAGAGCGACGAGGGTGCACAGGAGCAGAGGGCGGTGGCAGGGGAACAGGGGGGCAGTCGAAGGGGAGCGAGGGGGCCGCCCAAGTTGATCCCACATGGCCGCAAGCTTTCCAGGGGTCCCATTGGGCCATCTGGGCGCCATCGTGGGTTTGTTTGGGGCCAATTCGAGCTCCCGTGGGTCGTCTGGAGGCCCTCGACAACCTTCCCAAGCATACCGTAAGCAGCCTGGTGATGTAGTGACCGTTCGGCCCATCCCGCCACCTTGCCCGAGTCGTGGACAAGAGGTATCTGGAATACCGTCGGGGGTCTCTCGAGGAGCCTCGTGGGGGATTATTCGGGACCGCTTCGGGGCCTCTTGGGGGCACCTTGATGCCTCCTGAAGGCCTCTCGGAGGCTCTCTTGGGGGGGGGTTGGAGGCCTCTGGGAGATACTGTGTCAATCTTAGAGGGAGGGGTCCAGCGTTCCCCCTCCTCAGTCGTCCTTGGCTCAGAGGGCGTGGGTGGACGCACCCGGGGACGACGCAGCACATCTGGATTCTCGCAGATGTTCGCCGCTGGAGGTGGCCATACCGTCCTGCTCAGAGGCGATGGCACGGCCGTGGCTTGTGGCGACCACAGTGCTGGTCAGTGTGTCCTCCCTGCGCTGGTCGCAGACCTGACCTACGCCCAAGTTGCCGCTGGAGGATTCCACACAGTCCTGCTCAGGAGCGATGGCACCGCCGTTGGCTGCGGCTTGAATGATGACGGTCAGTGCGACCCCCCCGCGCTTGTCGGGGACCTGACCTACTTGCAAATTGCCGCTGGAGAGTACCACACAGTCTTGCTCAGGAGCGATGGCGTAGCCGTGGCCTGCGGCGACAGTGATGATAATGGCTTGTGTGACATCCCGTCGCCGACTTCGGACATGACGTATACGCAAGTTGCCGCTGGAGACAGCCACACGGTTCTGCTCAGGAGCAATGGCACTGCCGTGGCCTGCGGCTGGAATGGTTTTGGTCAGTGCCTCCTCCCACCGCTGGTCGCGGACGCGGCCTACACTCAAGTTGCCGCTGGAGAAGTCCACACAGCGCTGCTCCGGAGCGATGGCACGGCCGTGGCTTGCGGCTGGAATGTTGTTGGCCAGTGCGACCTCCCTGCGTTGGTCGCGGATTTGACTTACACGCAGGTTGCTGCTGGAGGGCGGCACACGGTCCTACTCAGGAGCGATGGCACAGCCGTGGCCTGCGGGGACAATGGTGCTGGTCAGTGTGACATTCCGTCTCCGACCGCGGACCTCACCTACACGCAGGTTGCCGCCGGAAGGCGCCACACGCTCCTGCTCAGGAGCGACGGCACAGCCGTGGCTTGCGGCGACAATCATCATGGTCAGTGCGACCTCCCCGCGCTGGCCGCGGACCTGACCTACACGGCCCACCTGCTCCCATCGTTGCTCCTCCAGGCCTCGTTCGACGGCGGCGCGGCTCGCTTCGCCACCCTCGCCGGCGCGGAGCGCCACGCGACCGCAGCGGGGCCCGGCACCCGCCTCGCGGACGTCTACGGCCAGCTCTTGGTCGCCCACCGCGCGGGCAGGCTGGGCCCCAGAGGGAAGAGCCAACCACGGCATGATCCACAGCTCTCGGAGGGCTGCGCGGCTTTCTCCGGATCGGCGCCGGACCTCCCGTGGCCTGGCGCCGCACGCCATGGGGAGGGGGGGCCCAGCGCCGATCCGAGCAGTCCGCGCGGCCCTGCGAGAAGGCATGGCCATGCAGTCTGCTTGCTCCTCTGCCAGAGCCTGGCGGGTGGACGCCGTGCTGCCCGGGGGCGGGCTGCTCAGCGGCGCCTCGGCCTGGGAGACGGTCGCCGGCGTCCGGGGGCTCTGCCCCTGAGGCGTGCAGGGGACCCCCTCCGCGGAGCCGCGGCCCTGCCTCGGAGGGCGTGCGGGGCCCGTGCCAGAGGGGCCTCGCCGTCGAGCGGATGAGTCGGCTACTCCAGATTTCGTAATAAAGGGAGGGGGGTCTCATTTCGGGGGGGGGTCTCTTCCAGGCTAATTCGGATTATCTTGGAGGGCCTGGGGGGTCTGGGGACGATGTTTTGGAGGGTTCTCCCACGGGGGAGGTCTGAAATGGCTCGTCTTGGAGGGTCCAGACCCCCTCCCTTTTATTACGAAATCTGGAGTACGCGTAAGAGCGACCTTTCCCCAGGGCGACCTTTGGTGCGGGCACGCTGGGGTCTTCAGATAGGTGGCTGAGCGCGATGCGATAGCAGGGGCGTCCGCACTCGAGGTTGCCCCCCCCGCGTTCCCCAACAAACATCCGCGCAGCAAGGGCCACTCTTGCGTGTGTAGCGGCATGGGAACACAGCGGGTGGTGAAGGCCAGCGAGAGGCCAAAGCGAGAGTCTGAGAAAACGGGTGAGCAAAACAGACACACGCACACACAAGCGAACAGCAAGAGGCACGCGCGAACGGAACGCCCGAGACGCTCTCGTCCCCTCCTGCATATCATGCGTGCTCCCACCGCTAGCCCCCTAGCTTGCCTTCAGCTTGAACTAAATAGAGAAGCCCAACAATGCCTCTCCAAAAAAAATCAGACGTCTAGATACTTTAGACTGGCGCTTCTCAGCATTGCCTGTCGATTGGTGTGCATCTCAGTCTCGTAGCTCGCCTACAGCTCGAATGGGGTCGACAAAACGAACATCACCTCTCAAACAAAAATGAAGAATGCAGATCGTGTTCTGGTTGCAGCTCTGGTAGCAGACCGATCCGGCGTCTAGATACTTTAGACTAGCGCGCCCGACCATGTCGTGCCGATGGGCGTGCATCTCAGTTCCGAGGCCCGCCATGCAGCTCCCCGGAGTCCCGAGGCGATCGCCCCCTCCCGCTGCCGGCAGCTGCTGGCCCCGACGTCACCTGCACGCTCCTGCGCCTCGGCTGCCCAGATACAGTCGGGGCCCTGAAGAAGGAACCCTTTTCGTTGGGGAGGGGCTCCGTGCTCCTTGATTGTTTCGCAGCTTGCCTTAGATGTTCCTTAGGTTTTCGATACGAAATCGAAGTTTAACTTTTGGGAAATAGGGGCCTCGTTCCTTATTTAGGGTTCCTTAGGTCAACGCCTCGACTGTAGGCCCGTGTTAAAACACAAGACGTGGCGCCGCCCATTCTGTTCGCGCCACAAGACAAGGGCTCCGCACTGGAGAGCGGCGGTCGTGGCCAACACGGGGCCACACAGCCCCGTTGGGTCACGGGGCCAACACGGGGCCACACCACCCCCGTTGGGTTCCCGAGGGCTCGCCCCGAGGGCACCCGGGAAGGATCGCACGGCATGCCCGGTCACACAACATGCCCGCCAGCACGGGTACGTCACTGCCGCACGGTGGCAGCGCTACCAAATGGACGCGGCCACCCACCGTGCTCAAAGTGCTCGGGTTGACCACGCTCCGTGTCGGTTCGGCACGTGCCGGCGACCGTATCGCGCCCGACCTGCGTCTTAAATCTCCGTGTTGAGTTCCGTGTCAACGCGCTATGGGTTGCGTATTGAGTCTCGGGGCAATTGAGCCTGCTCTGCTGTGTCCGCTCTTACTCCTCTCCCGTCGGCGGGGCTCAGGGAGGGGCTCAGCCAGGGAAGAGCAGCGCGAACCTCCTTCGCCCGAATCGCGCTGAGCTCCACACAGCACCTCCTCTCCCTCCTCCCCGTGCGTATGATGCTGCTGCTGCTCGTCCTCGGACTCCTCATTCATTTGCCTGCGTGCATGTGATGTTGATACTTTCTTCTCAAACTCCCTCCCTCCCTCCCTCCCTCTCCCCTTTTTCCCTGCTCCCCCTACAGATGGGCATGTGCGCATCAATGAAGAGCATTAATATTGTTTGAGATGTTGCCCTAGTTGGCTTCGCAGGTGTGCAGATTTCGCACAGTCCGCCTCGATCTTGGGCACATTCGGGTGCAATCTGGTCGACTCGTGTTTTGCTCCAGCACGTCATCGCGCCCACGAAGACCTTCCAGGAGTTGCACCGTGACCATAGGACAAGGCCTGGGCCCTCCCCCCCCCTCCTGTGAGCGGGCATACGCTTCACACGCCTGCCTACTGCGGCGATCCTCCCCGCCGAGGCCACGCCTCCACGCCATGCAATACTCGGCACGGGCGGGCTCCCCTGGAGGAGCGCGCACGACTCCGGCGCTCGCTTCTCGCTTTTCCCTTCGCTTCGCTGTCCACCCCCTCCCGCCCGGCTGGCCGCGGGCGTGCAGGCGACCTGCGCGTGCGGCGCGCGGAGGGCCTCCGGAGGCCCAGAGAGAGAGAGAGTCAAGAACGCCCCAGAACGTCGATCCTCGGTCCTCCCGATCCTCTCCCCCCCCCTGCTCAGGAGGGGACAAAAACACTTGCACAAGGAATCGTGGATCCCCCAGAAAATATCGGAAAATATGGGAAGTGGGGGGAAGACAGAAACCCAGAAAATATACGAAAATATGGGGAATCGGGTTATTTGTGTGTATTTATTTGTGTCACAGTTCCCTTTCACCTGCGCAAGTTCCCCTGGTCGATCCTCCCCCTCCCTCCCTCCTCGATCCTCGATGCTCCTCCCCCGCAGCACCGCCGGCGCCTGGCGGCGGCACTGCCGGGAGGTCGCCGGCCGAGCTGGACGCGAAGGGAGGGGTGGGCTCGACCAGACGTAGGAGTGACCATTCGCCAGAGGGACTTCTGGTGCTGGCCCAGTGGTCGGGCGGCCTCAACTGACCACCTCACCGGTGCTGGCATGTCCGATCCTGGGCCCAGGATCGGCGTCGGCGTCTTCCTGCCCAAGCCGGGATGGCTTATACACCGATCCTGGGCCCAGAATGGGGCTGGCCAGGATCGGTGAGGTGGTCAGTTGATGTCGCCCAAAATGGGGCCGCCCGATCGCTGAACTCGGGGGGTCACAGAGGGGGAACGGGCCCAGCCGGATGCTCCAGTGGAGCGCGCTTCTTTCTTCCTGGGGCCGTCCGGGGCGATTTTCCCTCCAGCCCCGCCTTTGCCCCTACCCCACCTTTGTGCCCCCCGATGCATGCGAAGCGGTAGCAGTGGCTTGCGCGCCTGGGTGTGGCCACCCCGCGTCCCCCGTCGCGCACGGAAGGTCACTCTTGCCAATAGGGTCGCTCTTACAGTCGGCCCGGATTAGTAGGTCGACCCTGCCAGCTCAAGGGTACCCTTGTGCTTGGTGCCTCGCGGCACGTGCCTCCCTACACTCCTATGGCGATGTGGCCCTCGGAAGGGTCTTGTCTCCTCTCGCGTGCCCTGTCCAATCAAGGCCGACTGTACGTGTGGCCGATGGGTGGGGGGGGGAGGGGGGGGAGGGGAGGGGGGCAGGCCTCGAGGGTCGAGGGCACAGTCCAGACGCTGGAGGAGGGGACCGTTGGGGCCGCCCGCGGGGGTGCGGAGGTGAGCGCGCATCCGCGGGTCGCGCCGCGCGCTCTTCCGGTGGGGCGCCGCTGGCGCGCCCAGGGCGTCCAGGCGCAGCAGAAGCCCGGGAAAGGGCTCCGTCCAGGGCCGAGGCCTCCGAGGCGTTGGGCACGAGCCGTGCACGGCAGGGCTGGAGCTAAGCGGTGTTCTTGCGACCTCGTGGGCCGGTTTCGCTTCGGCTCCGTCGTGCGGTGCGGGCGGACTGAAGACAAGACGAGGGAGAACGAAGACGACACGAGAACGAAGGGCACCGCTCAGGTCCAGCCCTGGTGCACGGCGTTCGGCCCCTGGGGGGGGCCTGGCCAGGCCCAGGGGCCGTCGACAAGCACCGACTTCCCGCGCGCAGCGAAGAAGACGGCGAGTTCGGCGGTCTGGGTCAGGGGGTCGAGGATGGAGGGTCGAGGTGGAGCGTCGAGGACGACGGGTCGAGGATGACGCGCACGCTAGGAGGGTCGAGGATCGAGGATAGAGGTCGAGGATGGAGGTTCGGGGGTTCTTTTGCCTGTCACGGCAAAGTTGGCGACGGACCGTGTTTTACGTTTTCGGCCTTTGCATGGCGCTTCCTGGACAGGGGGCCGTCGGAAAACGGTTTGGGATGAATCGCCGGCCTTGGGGAAGGGATCGAGATCCCAACGGGGGTCCATGTCACGAAAGAAGTGCGTCTGCGAAGGAGAGGGATTCTGATTCTGGGTTCCTGCGGATGCTGGAGGCGTCTGGACCTCTTCGAAGACAAGCGGTTTCCAGATGTCCTCAGTTGACGTGTGTTTGTTTCTCTTGAGCCTCCAGAGGCCTCCAGTGACCCGAGATTGCTACTGGGGCTTATCTTTTCGAGGAGGGCGACGACGAGCCTCGAGGATCGAGGCCGAGTCGAGAGTCGAGGGTCTTCTTGGACGTTTTGACACGTGCTTTCCTTTCCTGGGCCTTGCGAGGCTGGAGGCGCCTGGACCTCTGGAGGGGTCTTGGAGGCGCCCAGGGACAAGCGCCTCGAACGGATGGTCTTCTTTCGATCACGGCATCGTTCTTCGATTTCCGCCCCCGGATGGGGGTGCGCCCCGGGGCAATTAAAAACAGTGGGGGCGTTGGTTAAGGAATGTGCCCAGGAGGCTTCAGACCCCGGAGGGTTCCTTATCTCATGCGGGCGGCGGTGATACCCATGGCCGATCCACGATTGGCTTGCCACTGGCTTCCAGACCCTGGATTCCTTGGTCGAAGGTTTCCTTATCCCATGCCCCAACTGCAGTCTTCCAGTTGGGCGCGTGATGGAGGGAGCGATCAATTGGGGAGCAGCGAGGGCGGCAAAAGGAGGTGTCTCGGGCCCCCCTGTGGGGGGCCCGTTGAGGCCCCAGAGGAGGTCTTGAGGGCCCGAGACGGGCATTGTTCTCCCCCCGCGGCTATGGCCCCCGACCAAGTCGCGCCCAATCCAAGACGACGAGATTGATTTGGGGAAGGGCCGATGATCCTCGGGGCGCGTGTTGGCCCAGTACTCGTCTCACCACCCACCAACCCACCCCAACCCAACCCGAAGGCCCCGATTTGCACCCGAAATTCGGGTCTTCGGGTTGGGTTGGGGTGGTCTGGTAGGCAGTCAGTCTCCGTGTCCAGTTCCACCGACGGCACGCGCCCAACTGGGCCATGCAGTCGGACCGAAGTTGGGGGAGGGTGCCCTAGTGTCCCTCGTGCTTGTTGAATGCTCTTGTGCATCCTGGGGGGGTACCCTCGAATGCTCTTGATGTTGGCCGGCGGAGGGTCTCCTGTTCTTGGAGGAAATGATTCTCCCCCCATGGCCCGACTCTGCTTGTCTCCCTGTCCAGTTCCACCGACAGCACGCACCCAGCCAGCCCACAATTCTGATGCCTGCGCCGCCTCCCCGCCCCCACCGCCCGCACCCACCCAAGCGCGCAAGCCGATGCCCAAGCAAAATTGCATGATGCGCAGACCCCCCCCCAAGACCTCAAACGTATCCGTTTTCATGTCTGAACCAAGAGATTTGCATTCCCAAGTCGAACAGAACACCTTTACTACCCGACGAGTCCACGCTGCTCCCTGCGCGGCCCCAGGAGGTTCCGATCCCTCGCCCCGGGCAAGCTTTTTTCGCCAGCTGGATGCCTTCTCGTCGGCTCCGCGGGCGCAGGCCTCGAGAAAGCGGGCCCAAAAGAGGCCGACGCCTCGGGCGCAGCGCCCAGATCGGACCAGCAAAGCGACAGAAAACGTCGGAGGCGTGTGAAGTGCGACGGACGGGCCGCCTCCACTTATTTTCGGGGGTGGACGGACAGGACCTCCAACAGGACACGTCGATGAGTGGATTGTCCGTTTTCGGTTTTCGAGAGGGCGCCGTGGCCGTTATGTTCCAGGCTTGCGCCCGCTGGGTTTTGGCCGCAGGTCGTTTTCACTAAACCGCGTTTTACTAAAGGGAGGTCTGTCCATCCCCGATATTTCGGGGCCCGGATGTTTGGGTGTCTTTCCTCTCCGCATTTCGGGGGCCCCAGCCGGTGCGGTGACCACACCGTGTGGCGAGTCGGGGGGGGGTTCGAGTTGACCGAACGGTTTCTGGGTTTGGGCAGTGGTTCGAGGCTGTCTAGGGCGATTGGAACTTCCTAGGTCCCAACACCGTGCGGCGACGAACCGTACGGTGAGTTCTTTGTATTTTAGTTGGAAGTGTTCCAGGTTTTCTGGTGCCAGATGATGGGGGCCGGTAGCAGTCGATTGGTGCGGGCAGAGCCGATGGCAGACGATAGCTGTGGTTGCCAGACGATAGCAGCCGATAGTACGGGAGGTCAGCCAAAAAGGCCGCATAAGGTGAACTGATTTGCTCAATCCTTGTCGGTTATCGGTTGCTGCCGGGTGCTGTCGATTGCTCCCGTTGTTAGGTGTTTGTTTTCGTCAACGATTGTCTCCTTTTTGGTTTCTACCGCCTGATATCGTCTGCTATCCGTTGTAGTCGTCCACTATCGGCTGGTAATGTCTGCGATCTTCTGCTATCGGTTGCTATCGTTTGTTATCGGTTGCTATCGTCTGATATCGTCTGCTATCGGCTGATCTCGTCTGCTATTGCCTGCGCTCTCGTCTGCTATATGCTGCAATCCTCTGCTATTGTCTGTTATCTTCTGCTGCCCGCTGCTCCCGTCTGTTATCGTCTGCTTGTGCCGGCTAACGTCCGTTCTCGTCTGACTTTGTTTGTTGCCGGTTCTTATCATATGTTATCGTCGGTTATTGTCTCTTATCGGCTGCAACCGTCCGATATCGTCTGCTATCGTCTGTTGCCGGTTGCTATCGTTTGTTATCGGCCAAGATCGTTTGTTGTTATTGGTTGTTGTTCTTGTTTGTTGTTAATGTTTGTTGCTATTGTCTGCTATGGTCTGCTGCCAGCTGCTATCGTCTGGTATTGGTTTGTGTCGTTTGTTATTGTTTGACAACGGTTGTTGTCGTCAGATATCGTCTGCAATCGGTTGCTGCTGGCTGTTCCTGGTTGCAGTCGGCTCTTATCGGCTTGTATCGGCTCCTGGCGATGGCTATCGGTTGCAGTCGGGTTTTGTTGCCAACTCCTGTCGGCTACTGCCGCCGCATGCTCTAGGGCTCCGTGCCAGTCGAGTCCGAGCGATTCCAGTGCGAGCGAGTTCAGTCAGTGCGGATTCGCGCCCGCTTGTTCAGAAACGATCCCCCAGCGAGTAGAACTGATCAGGGAAGCAGTGCAATACGTAGTGGAATTGGGATGGAGGGGAGCCTCTACGTCGTCTACATGACAGCGCTGCCACATGAGAATGAGCATGGCCCCCAAAGCAGACGCTGGCAGCCGATAGCAGACAATAGCAGCATGCTTCAGACGATAGTGACGATAGCGGACGATAGCAGACGATAGCGACCGATAGCAGACGATAGTGATTGTTTACTTCATTGGTTTGCCGATCGGCGTGGGCCCCCGCACCCCCTCCCACCCCTGGAGTAGATCTTGGCTGTTCTTGGCGCCTGTTTTCATGAAGGCGGAGACTCCCCTCAGGATGCATTGCTGCCAACAGTCGCAGTAAGCAGAGCTCTGGAGCCAGATCCCCCCCCCTCCCTCCCCCTTTCCGCCCAATGTCGAAACGCCGAATGAGAACACGTTCACATAGCCGACAGAAGGCGATAGCAGATGAAAGCAGACGATAGAAGACGGTCGCAGCCGATAGCAGACGATAACAGTCAGCAGCAGACGATATCAGCCGATATCAATCGGTTGTTATAAGTTTTTCTCGCTTGCTGTCGATGGTTGTCGGCTGCTACTGGCACATCGGCTGCTATCGGATCCTACCTGCTCTATATCGGTTGCTATCGTCTGCCACCGAATGTTATCGGCTGATGTCGCCTGCCACGGAAAGTTGTCGCTTGCTATCGTCGGCCACCGAATACCCACAGCGTTTCCAACCACCGTGGATCTTGGGGAATTCCGCGGTCACCGCACGGTCTGTCACCGCACAGCTTTGAGGCCCCCTGAGCATCTTTTCCCCGCGCGGGCGCGCCCGCGACGCTCGCACGAGCCTCTCTCTGCACTCGCCGCGGGCGCAGGCCCTGCCCCGTGGCCGCTCCTGGCTCGAGGGTGGGGTCGGCGGGCCAGGCTCCCTACCAAGCCTCATCCTCCGCCTCCTCCTCCTCCGCCTTCTCCGCCTCCTCCTCCGCCTCCTCCGCCTCCTCCTCCGCCTCCTCCTCCGCCTCCTCCTCCGCCTCCTCCTCCTCCCCGTAGCCATTTTGGTTAAAGATGCAAGACTCCTGGAAGAGCCGAGTGGATACCGCTAGTCCGCGGCAAGCTTTCGTGGCCTTGCAGCAACCTCAGGGGCGAGCTGCCGCCTCCATTTCGTCTCGGCCCCACCGTGGGCCATCGGATGGCGGGCGGCGGGCCGCGCGCCAAAGGGGCCGTGCGCCAGGACTGGACCTGCAAGTCCTGCGTCAGCAAGCGTGGGCGTGCGGTGATCAAGCGGGAGACGGCCCTCATGTGCCAGGCGTGCAGGCTGCCCAAGCACGCGTGCTTCGGAGCGAACGTGCCATCCACGGGGGATTCCGTTGCCCAGGGCACTCGGCGTGGAGGCGCGACAGTCCCGGGAGTGCTCTGCTGAGACACTCATGCAGAAGATTGAGCGCGAGGGTGAGCTGTTCGCAAGATGCATCTTTCCCGACCCCAGCTCGTGGTTCACAAGGCCGTCCAGGGACTCCAGTAGCACGTGCACGCAGAGCCTTAACTGGCCCGCGGACGGCGCACCGATGATCAGAAAAGAGAATGGAAGGTCTTCACGGAGGGGGCGCACTACGAGATGCGTTTCCCAGGTTTGCGTGTCGCGGGTTGGGCGATCGCCGCTGCGAAGGAACGTGGAGGCCTGTTGCATGGGCTCTCCGGCGTGGCCCCCGTCAACGGGGCCCCCGAGCAGTCGTCGAAGGGCGGGGGGGGCTTTGTGGCCCTGCAGCTCGGGCCCCATTCGGCCCAGGAGCCAAGGGTGGAGATCATGGCTGGACCTAAACGGTGTTTTTGGCGATTTCGTGGGCCGTTTTCGTTTCGATTTCGTTTTGCGGCAAAGGCGGATTCGAGACAAAAGCGAGGGAAAACGAAAACAAAACGAAAACGAAAACACCGTTTAGGTTCAGCCCTGGTGGAGATCGGCGTCGGTTGTAGGGCGGCGGTTCCAGTTTGGGCCAAACTGCCAGCGTCTGTCACTGAGGCCCAGGTGCGCTGCCATTGGTGGTCCCGGGTGGCCGACAGATTCGAAAGAGTTCTGTTTGCGAAGGTGGCGGCCCGCCAGAGAGAGGCGGCCATGAGGGAGGGCGGGATCACCGACGCGTAGTGGCGTGGCAATGGCCACGCGGGCAGTTTAGCCAAGATGGGCGCCGAACCTTTTCCGTGCGACGGAGCAGCAAACGTGGGTGAACGAAGGATGTACCTCCCTTGCCCTCGAGATGGGCCGCTCTGCCGCCCGCCTCTCAGCAGGCGCATATCAGCAAAGCTGAACTCCAATACCGTGATGCGCTGGAATGTCTCACCACGGTCCCCCTGGAAGTCATGCCCGGGCTCCCAGCCCGCGAGGTTTGCCAGCCTCCCGCTGGCGAGAAGGGCAGCCCTTTTTTTCTGGTAGGGTTTTTTTTCCCCGGGTGCAGCATACCTTTGGTGCTGCGAGGGGTGCCCCCCCCCACGGTCGGCGCCCGAAACGAGTGGCCCTGTGCCCTCTCCCTCTTGGACGCCTCCTCTCGCCTTTTTCCCTCCTGCTGCGTTGTGATGCGCCTTGAGCGCCTTCCGACGATATGGGGGTGATTTGGGTTTGGTTGGGAGGGGCAATTACACCTTGGGCGCCCTTGTTGCCAGATACCGCGTGTTCCTGCCAGCAGCTAGCGAGTGCCGCACCAAGCTGACCGCCACCTCGGCGAATCAGGACGCCCTTCCAAACATTCCTCCGCGGGGCCCCAGGGACCCCAGGCCGCCGTATGCCGAGCGGGGGTCGATCTGTTTCGGCTCTTCCTGGGATGAGACAGCCTCGCTGGAGCAGGCCGCCCCTGAGGGGTCGCCCCCCCTGTCCCCGACTGTGTGGGGCCGCCCCCCTTGATAGCTTAATTCTGCGTCTCCTCCTCCTCCTCCTTCTCCTCCTCCTCCTCCTTGTTCTCCTCCTCCTCCTTGTTCTCCTCCTCCTCCTCCTCCTCCTCCTCCTCCTCCCTCACCTCCTCCGCCTCCTCCTGCTCCTCTTCCCTCACCTCCGTCCAGATATTCAGGGGCAGCGCAACGGGGGATGCGCTCAGGGGGGCGCATCGGCCCCGATTTGCCTGCGGAGCGCCGGTAGGAGCCTGATAGCCCACGCAGCGCAGGAGCGCGTGGATTCGTTATCGGAGGCCTTCGCCGATCTGTCGGCGACGCATCGCCGATCAGGGCGCGAGCTAACCGGTGTTTAGGCGATTTCGTGAAGCGCGTTCGCTTTGATCTCGTTGTGGGACAGGCGGGGCGAAACACAAAACGAGGGATAACACGCATTATCCTGGCGAAAGGCCCAAGCAAATGCAGTTGGGAGTATCGCCGTTGTGGGCATCGCCTTCGGTGGATTTCTTTATGGGGCCACGAAACGGGTAAAAGGTGTGCCGAAATGGGCCCGGGACGCATGCGGGCGCAGCCATTGGAGCCTTCGGTGGCCCTCCATATGGTGCCACGAAGCGTGCGACGGTGTGCCGAAATGCAGCGGGGCGGCCATGCGAACGTCGCCACTGGGGCCGTCGGTGGAGCTTCTTATGGGGGCCACGAAGCGCTGTACTGGGTGAGGGAAGCGCCTACGAACACCGCCACCGAGGCCTCCGGTGGAGTTTCCCATGGGGCCACGAAGGGTTGTACAGGGCGGGGGGAACGCATGCGAACACCGCCAATGAGACCTTCGGTGGAGCTCCCGATGTGGCCACGAAGCGCTGTACTGGGCGGGGGGAACGCTTGTGAACACCGCCACCGAGGCCTTCAGTGGAGCTCCCTCATGGGGCCACGAAACATTGTACTGGGCGGGGGGAGCGCATGCGGACGCCGCTACTGGGGCCGTCGGTGGAGCTCCTTATGGGGCCAGGAAGCGCTGTGCTGGGTGGGGGGAACGCATCGAACACCACCACTGGGGCCTCCGGTGGGGCTCCCTATGGGTCCACGAGGCGCTGTACTGGGTGGGGGAAACGCATGCGAACACCGCCACGGGGTCCTTCGGTGGAGCTCACCATGGGGCCACGAAACGTATGCGGGTTATGATGCTCCAACTTATTTAATTAATCGCTTCGCTCATTCCGCCGGCCCGTATTGTGCCATCGCAGGCGTTTGCTTGCGCGTTCGTGGCCTCTTGGAGCCTCGGTGGGGCCGTTTGGGGCCTCTTGGCGCCTCTTTTTAGGCCTCTTGGAGAACTCGGGAGGCCTCCAGGGGGCCTCCTGAGCTCTCGTGACGGTCTCTTGGGGGGCTTTCGGCGGGCTCTTGGCGGTATTTGTTGGTCCTCTTGGGGCCTGGGGCCTGACGTTGTTGGTCCTCTTGGGGCCTCACGGGAGCTTATTGGGGCGTCTTGGGGGTGTCTTGGAGAGTCTCTTGGGGCCTCTTTCGGGGTCCTGGGCGCCTTCTGGGGCGGAGGGCTCGATTTTTCAGTTCTCGGTTCCCTTCTTGAGCCCCTCTTGGGCCCGTCTTGGGGCCTCTTGGTCCGCCTTGGGCAGCACTTGGGCCGTCTGGGGGGCGCTCTTGGGCCGCTCCGGGGCCGTCTTGGGAGCCTCGTGGGCCGTCTTGGAGCAGTCTTGAAGGCCTCTTGGGCCCTCTTGGAGCGTCCGGAAGCGAAAAGGCCAGAACGCAAAAAAACATCGAAAAAACCAATGAAAATCAACGATTTTGGCAACTTGGGGCCCTCTTCGGAGGCCTCTTGGAAGGCCCTTGGAGCGTCTTGGAGGCCTCTTGGGCTGTCTTGGGGCCATCTGGGGCGTCTTCGGGCGATCTTTGGCCGTCTCGGGCCTCTCTTGGACCGTCTAGAAAGCTTCTCGGGGCCCTCTTGGACCGATCTGGAGCCCTCTTGGACTCCGAAACAGAACTCCGGCATCTCTGGCCCGACCTTGCCGGGACCTTGCCGGGGACTTGCCGGGACCTTGCCGGGGTACTTTTCGTCCGGGGACCCCCAGGGGCCGCCCCGCGCGCGCGAACTAGAAATACTGTTACCCAGGTACCGGAGATCTTAGCACGCCCTGGCCCGTTGGGCCGGCGAATTTTAGCGTTGATCACCAGAGATATTTTCGAGCACCAAGAAAATACCGAAACCTGAGGGTGTTCACGTGTGGGGCCCTGGGAGGCGATACTCGTTCGACACTGTTTCGGTATTTTTCTGGGTGCTTGGAATTATTTGCGGGATGTGGCTCTCCTTGAGTACAATGAGAGCATATTGTGAGGGGTTTGCCAAGGTGGAGGGGGGGCGGCATGCGAATCATGCCACTGCGGCCTTCGGTGGAGCTCCCTTTGGGGCCACGAAACTTGTGGGGTGTGTGTCAAAGTGGAGGGGGGGGCGGCATGCGAATCATGCCGTTGGGGCATTCGGTGGAGCTCCCTATGGGGCCACGAAGCGTGTGAGAGGTGTGCCGGAATGGGCGCGGCGGCGCCATGCGAACTTTGCCATTGGGGCCTTTGGTGGAGCTCCCTGTGGGGGCACGAAGCTTGTGGGGTTTGTGCCAAAGTGGAGGGGGGGCGGCATGCGAATCCTGCCACTGGGGCCTTCGGTGGAGCTCCCTATGGGGCCAAGGGGTGCCAGAGTGAGGGGGGTGACGGGAAGAGGGAGGAGCGGGAGGAGGAGGATGAGAGCAGAGGAGAGGAGGAGGACGCGGGGCACCGTCTCTTCAAAAAGAGAACCCAACACCACAGGATGGTTGGGAACAAAACTAAAACGGAAAACACCGTTTCGTTCGCGCCTTGTCGCCGTTTCCGGTTCGATGCTTCCCCCCTCGAGCTGGTCCCCCCCGCACGTGCCCCCTGAAGGGTCGGCCTGCCAGGCTACATCCCACGCCTCATTGTGGCGCCCTCCATCTGTCGGGCCGGACGAAAGGGGGGGATAGGGAAAGGGGGGGTTACGAAATCTGCTGCATGCAGCTGGCTTCGGCCCCACCCAGCTATCCCCCCCGTTCGCTCGACCCGAATCTGGCCCCCCATCATGCCCAGCGCCGTGTTGTCGAGAGGGGAGGCATGTACCCTGGCCTTGGCTGCCTCGATACTCCCGTTCTGATACGCAAAACGTGCCGTGCTCAAGACGTCTGTGTCAGCCCGCCGCGTGTTGGCTCAGCGCATCGGCCCACGTGTTGGCGAACGCATCGCGTCGGACCTATGAGTTCAATCTACGTGTTGAGCTCCGTTCCAATACGCTGCGTGTCGCGTGTTGCGTGTCGGGGCAGTTTCAAGCCCGGGCCGGTCGGGGTAGGCATCCCTCCCGTGGCCCATCCCTTTCCCCCCTCGGCAGGGCGATGAGGTGATGTGGTTTGGAGGCCGTCCACGAGGCTCCCTCCGAGGCCTCGCCCCCGCGGGACCCGCCGTCGGCACAGGAAGGAAGCCCTAAACATCCGGCGGTATGTCTTTGTTCCGATGGGTACGCCTGGGTGCTCCCTTTCTGGCGTCGGACCAGGTGGCTCGACGCCAGAAGGGGGCGCGTAGTGACTAGTCCTGGACCGCGGGGTGCCAGGGTGGTCGCGGGGATGTCGCCCCAGCAATCCGAATTGCTCCGCCTACTTCATCACTACATGTGCCCTGAAGCGCCCGGAACCATTACTTTCCCTTGCCTTCCTGATTTGTTTACGTTTTTTAGACATGACCCCTCCCCCATGCAATCTGACCCCCCCCCTCCCACACTCCTCACGCTGCAAACCTTCCCAAGAGTTCTCCTCCTCCTCCGACTTGTCCCTCCCCCTCCCCTCCAACTCCTCGCCCCGCCCGTGCATTGCTCGTCGTCCAGTTCCTCGCTCAGAGTCGCCGTCTGTGCGAGGCACCTGAGGCTGAAGGAGGGCCGGCCTCAAAAGCACAAATCCCGCTCCTCGCGCCTCCCCCTCCCCTCCACCTCCCGTCCGTCTCCTCCCGCCTCCTCTCCCTCGCCCTCCCCCCCCCCCCTGTCGCCATGCCGCTGTCGGCCGCTGGCGCCCCTACCGCCTCGTCGCTCGCCGCCCTCGCGCTGCAGGGCCCACCCTCGCGCGCCGCCACGTCCTTCGCCAGGTGCGCGCTGCCGCGCCTGTGGCAGGGCCCGGACGGTATCCCGTGCCGCGGGGAGGAGGACGGCGACGATGACGGCGGCAGGCGGCGACACACGGCTGCGGTGACGACGGCGACGGCGACGACGACGACGGCGGCGGCGACGGCGACGGCGACGGCGACGGCGGCGGCGGCGGCGGCGGCGATGACGACGGCGGCGACTGCGGCGACGATGACGGCGGCGATGACGGCGACGCCGGCGACGGTGGCGACGGTGGCGATGGCGACGGCGCCGACAGTGACGACGGTCACTGCCTACCGAACCACCCCAACCCAACCCGAAAGCCTCAATTTGCCTTCTATTTCCAGTGGGAGGGGGGGGGTCGGGGAACATCGAAAAAACATTATGGAACCCGTACACCCCCCCCAACCCCAAATTCGGGTCTTCGGGTTGGGTTGAGGTGCTCCGGTAGTCAACGGCGGCGCTGACGGGGAGGAGGCCCTGGGAGGGGGAGGAGGGCGAGGAGCATGAGGAGAGGGGAGAATGGGGAGGAGGGAGAGGAGAGGAGAGGAGGGACAAGTTACGCTTGTGTGCGCCGCTTTCCTCCCAGGGCCTCAGGAGGTCTCCAGCAGTCTCGGGAGATCTCTCCTGAGCACCTCTGGAGGCCTCCGGATGTTCAAGAGCAGGAGGAAGCCACAGCACAACTTCAATATCGATCATCGATCCTGTTCCTCCTCGGTCCACCTGATCTCATCGCACCCGCGGCTCGTCCCCCCCGTCGAGGAGGAGTCGTGCAACCGGGTCCACGCCACGTGCGCGCGCGCCCCGAAGTTCGGCTCGGAGCCCGACCCCGACGACCTGAGGTTCCAGCGCCCGAAGCCCCCCTGCGAGCCAGAGCCGGAAGGCGGACACCTGGGCTTGGCATCGCTCGGACGTGTGCATTTTTTTCTCGGCGAGAACCAATCGAGGACCATCCTGGACCATCGAGCAAAAAAAGCACGCAAGACATCGACAAGTGAACGGGAAGTGGACGTCCGAGCGACGGCAAGCGGGGGAGCTGCAAAGGCCCAGACCTCCGCTCGCCGTGCGGCAGTCCCGACGGCGGGAGGTCCTTGCCCCGCCCCTGGTTCCGAGGGCCCTCCCAGGCGGCCCCGGGGCCGTAGGAAGCCGATCGGGATGATGGAGGGCCGGTGACAGGGGAAGAGGTTTAGACCTCCTGGGGTCCACGCTGCGACAAGGCACGACGTCGGAGGTACGGGCACCAGAGGTACACACGCGGCTGGTACCCCCCCTTACCCTCGTCGCAGAAGGGGCTCGTCGTTGAAGGGGTCGTTTGGATGCAACCCTTAGGAAGTTTGATTCAGCATCGGCGCTGACATGTCCTTTGTCGGCCTCTGGCCCAATGGTCCCAGTGCTTTCCGCCTAATCTTGGCCAACATTGGACTTAATCCCGGAGAATGGCCTCCACACCGTGACTACTAATAGCCGTTAATCGTTCCTCCTCCTCCTCGTCCTCCTCCTTCTCCTCCTCCTTCTCCTCCTCACTCCTCACTCCTCCTCACGCCTCCCTGTCGTACCCCCAGAGGTGCTGGTAGGGCGGGCCGGGCGTTTCGCCTAAGATTTCTTCGCCTCTTATGATCTTGCAGCTTACAATTCGCAACCGTTTTACGGATGGAGGGCGGGTGGTTTTCAAAAAGTTGTTCTCGCTTCAGCGTCGCGCTCATTCATTTTGAGAGCTTACAGCTTCTTCACATATTGAAGGTGGGTCATGCTCTAAACGTCGTTCTCGCGTTAGCGCCGTGCACACTCGTTCAGAAAGTTCGCAACGGTTTCGTTGATGGAGGGCGGGTGGTTTTCAACATGTGGCTATCGCTGTGGCACCGCGCGCATTCGTATTCAATGCTTGCATTTGTTGTAAGGATGGAGGGCGGTTCCTTTTCAACATGTGGCTCGCGCATTAACGCCGCGCGCATTTGTTTCAAGAGGGTGCAACTGTCTCATGGATCTGGACGGCCCAATTCCCGAGAATTGTGTTCTGCAGGATTCAGGCTTGTCAGGACGGGTCAAGACTGAACAGTCTTTTCAACTCGCGGTGTTGAGATCCCAGGATCTCTGTTCTGGCACGATTGAGGACTGTCAGGACGCGACGGTTGGACGCGACAGTTATACTCATCTGTGGCGTTGTTCCAGCAGTGAGAGCAAATCCTTCCAGGGACCTCTGAAGAGGGAACTTGGAGGCATGGTTGCGTGCAGCATCGCCGATGCGCCTTGGCTCTGCACCGGTCCTCCTCCGCTCTCCCCCTCCCTCCCCGCCCCCTTCCTGCCCGCGAATGCCTCCCAGGAGCTGCCCCCCAGGGCTCGGCCAGCCCGCGCCCGAAGCCCCCCTCCCCCGCACAGGCGAGGGCGACGGGGGCGTGGCCGGCGGCCTCTCGGCGCTGGCCACCGCGGCGAACGCGGCGAGCGCGCTCGTGGGCGAGGGCTCGGCCGGCGCGGGTTCTCCGCCCGCGAACTGCTCCGCAAGGACCGCAGCCTTCCCAGACCCCCTCGAGTCATGAAAAAATCACGACGGGAGGTTTTTCATTATTTTTGGACTCTGGGGGCCCTTACCGGCCCTCGGGACCGTCAAGAAACGACTCAGGACGAAAAACCGGTCATGGGGAATGGGTCCAGACCTTTTGGGGTCGACGTCATGAAAAAATCATGACGTCGGGGGTCTGGGTTTTCTCTTCTCCTCAAGCAGTGCTTGCGCTGAAGGGGTCCTATAGCGGAGGTTGGGGAAGAGCTGGCGAGAGTTCCCCGCCGATCGTGGCGGCAGGCTGGGTTCCCGGGTTCCCGGTTCCGGGTTCCCGGGTTCCCGGGTTCCCGGGTTCCCGGTTATTGGTTCCGGACCGTTTTCGGTGGGTTCTGGGTTCCCGGGCTCTGGGGTTCCCGGTCGATCTCCTCAGCGAAAACCATCCATTGATTGGGTTGGTGTAGTTGATTCAAGGGGGTGGCATCGAGGTCGAGCTTCAAGGATCGAGGGGTTCCTTGAGCAGCCCTGGTGATGATCAGCAGCTTCGCGGTTGCTGCTGCATTTGGTAGAGGATCCCTCGGCAGAGAAGACTTGCCGTGTGGCGGAGCCGCTACATCCCGACTTGGTACCCTGAGCTGCAGCTGCGCACTTCATCTCGAGGTGCAGGCTTCCCTAGCGGATTGTCCGCATGGGTTCTATGCCTAATCGAACGCCCTGCGAGGGATGTTGGGCCCCCGAAATCGGTGACCCATCGTGGCCCCCCCGTAGCCCGGATCCCGAAGTCGGTGGCCCATCGTGATTTCATGTCGTGAAGTGTGTAAAGTTGTTCAGGGCCTTCTGCCGCAAGGGGACGTTTTGTAGAACGTTGTTCCACCTTTCTGGGCCTCACTGAGGCTCCTCGTTGCCACGGCTGGATTCCCCGCGGAATCTGGGCCAGGACGCACCCCAGGAGAAGCCAGGAGGCTCGAGTTTGAACCCTGCTGGAGCAACTAACAGTGCCACCCGTCGCCTGTCTCTCAGCCCTGCTCCCGTTCCCACTTCTGCCCTGGCCCCCGCCCGCCCTCCCACCCCCTCATTCCCCCTCCCCGTCGCCCTCCCCTCGACTCCCCCGCCAGTCTCTCCGATCCTCGTGCGGCCTCGCCAGAGCCTCTGCGGCGCGCGCAGCGCGCGCGCGGCCGCGGGTCGGAACCGGAGTGGCGCCGCCCCATGCCGCCCTCTTCCCTCCGCCCCTGCTCTGGCCACCCATCCGCGCAACTGTTGCGCCCTACGAGGCCTGCTAGGGAGCGGGCGTGTACATGTACGCATGCTTACATTCAGGAGTGTCAATGCTACGGTAGGATTGCACAGTGCATTAGACACCCAACGTTTCAGACATAATAGGTGCGTGTCACGTGTATCATGTGTATTGTGTACCATTACGGAATTCACAACTTATATTCATATATTCTATACAACTAATGTACGCCTATATCTACACATAGATATATAGTAGTAGCGGAAAATGCGCCACTGGATCTCCCTGAATACACTAAAGGGTGGGGGGGTCCAGAACTCCCCCCCCCCTCCCCCCCCTTCAAGGGGGGGGGGGGTCCAGACCCCCCCACCCTTCCCCTCTTTAGGGGGGAGGGGGTCCCGAACACCCCCCCCCCCCCCTCCTTTGAAGGGGGGGGTGGGGTCCGGACCCCCCCCCCCCCCTCCCCCCCTTGGCGCTGGAAACGGGGGGGGGGGGTCGGACCCCCCCCTCCCCCCTTTGCGCCGGAGGGGGGGCCTCTATCGCTTTTCTTTGCATTGGAGAAGGTGTGTAGGTAGTACGGAGTTGGGTGTAGGGAGTGGTGAGTTGTGAGTAGTGAGTTAGTGCGTAGTGAGTAGTGAGTATTGGGTAGTGAGTAGTGGGTAGTGAGTGGCGAGTAGGGAGTAGATAGTAGGGAGTGGGGAGTAGTGAGTAGTGAATAGTGCGTAGTGTGTACTGATAAGTGAGTAGTGAGTGGCGAGTAGTGAGTAGTGAGTAGTGAGTAGCGAGTAGCGAGTAGTGAGTACTTACTAGGGAGTAGGGAGTAATGAGTAGTGGGTAGTGAGTAGTGGGTGGCGAGTAGTGATTAGTGCGTAGAGAGTAGTGGGTAGTGCGTTGTGCGTAGTGAGTAGTGAGTAGTGAGTAGTGAGTAGTGGGTGGCGAGTAGTGAGTAGTGAGTAGTGAGTAGTGAGTACTGAGCAGTACGTAGTGCGTAGTGAGTAGTCAGTAGTGAGTAATGAGTAGTTGTGAATTGAGAGTAGTGGGTAGTGGCACTGGGTAGTGAGTAGTGAGTAGCGAGTAGGGAGTAGCGAGCAGTAAATATGAGGAGCGAGTAGGGCGTAGTGAGTAGTGTGTAGTGAGTAGAGCGTAGTCAGTAGTGAGTAGTGGGTAGTGATTAGTGAGTAACGAGTAGGGAGTAGCGAGTAGTTAGTAGTGAGTAGGGAGTAGGGGGTAGTGAGCAGTGGGTAGTAACAAGTTGGTAGCGAATAGGTGGGTAGTGAGTAGCGATTAGTGTGTACTGAGTAGTGACTAGTGACTAGTGACGAGTGAGTTGTGACTAGTGACGAGAGATTATGTAGTGACTAGTGAGAAGGGAGTAGTGAGTAGTGAGTAGTGAGCAGCGGGGAGTGAGTAGTGAATATTGAGTAGCGAGTATGGGAGTAGCGAGTAGTGAGTACTGAGTACTGTGTAGGCAGTATTGTGTAGGGAGTAGGGAGCTGCGAGTAGCGAGTAGTGGGTAGTGAGTAGTGATTTGTGGGCAATGAGTAGTGAGTAGTGAGTAGTGGATTCGTGGGTAGTGGGTAATGAGTAGTGATTAGTGAGTAGTGAATAGGGAGTAGTGAGTAGTGCTTAGTTAGTAGTGAGTATTGAGTAGTGGGTAGTGAGGACTGAGTAGTGACTAGTGAGTAGGGAGGGAGTGGTGAGTACGGAGTAGTGAGTAGCGAGTAGTGGGTGGTAGGTAGTGAGTAGTGGATTCTGAGTAGTGAGTCGTGAGTAGTGAGTAGGGGGCAGTGAGAAGTGAGTAGCGAGTAGCGAGTAGTCCGTAGTGGGTAGTGAGTAATGAGTAGTGAGTACTCTTTGGGGCTGGGGTTAGTGGTTGGGGTTAAGGGTTAGGGGTCTGGGTTAGGGTGAGGACTAGGGGTAGGGGTGGCGGGGGCCGGGTTCCAGAGTCAGGTGGCGGCGTGGCGAAAGGGGGGGAGGCGAGGGGGTGCGGCCAAAGGGGGGGAGGGGGTGGGAGGGGGTCGGAACCCCCTTCACTCCCTTTTGAAACGGGGGGGGTCCCCGACGATGGATCCGGAAAAGGGAGAGACGGAGGGGGGTCCCCGACGACGGATCGGGGAAGGGGGGGAGGGGGGGGGTCCCCGACGACGGATCGGGGAAGGGGGGGGGGGGGGGAATCCTCCCCTCCCCCCCTTTGGGGAGATCCAGCGGCGCACCCACGTAGTAGCGTACTTCTTCTGTTGATATAGACTACGGCATACGCTATATCAGGTGTAAAGTGTTTGATAGGATCGCGTCTATCATAACATTGCCATACATATAATGCATACTGTAATAGTAGTACATACACCGTGTAAAATATTGTTTCGCCGTAGAACATTGTCATACATGGTACGTAATTGGAGATGATGGGAATCATGATGTTTAGGTGTATGTTAATCATGTGTTGTTTGGGTGATGTGTTGTTACGCTGCTACCGCACGGAATCCGCATCAGCCCAAACATTTCTGGGGAACCATCGGTGACCTTTAGGGGAGGAGCCCAGAGCTACTCCTCGAGCATTCGCCAGGTATGCCTTTCGCGCACCGTATGGGCCCTGCAGGGGCCCTCCGGGGCCTCAACGGGGCACGAACGGTGGTCGTTTCTCCGCCCCCGCACTGATCGCCCCGCATTGAGCAGCGCCCGACCCAGAATGTGTTGGAACGGCCGCGGTGCCTGGAACATCTTCCTTCCCCGCCGCTTCTCAGAGATGCCCGACTCGTCTTCAGGGCCCAGGAAACGGGAGATATTGCAAACCAGGACCTGCTCGCCAGATCCAGCGGCAGAAAAGAACAATTGAGCATGTTTCTTTTTATCGTGGTTTCGTTTTTTCTGGGGGAGTGCAGACGTCCTGCTCTGGCAAGCCCCCGTTCACGGGGGCCCGACATGCTCATCCGAGTCCATCCTCGTATTGCCTTCGTCTTGCCCTCGGCGGCCCGTCGGCCGCCCCCCCCCCCCTCGGCAGCGGCACGGAGGTCGTCCTCGTCGTCCTCGTTGCCGTCGCTGTTTCCCCCTTGCGCGCCAGCGTGCGTGGCACGGGGGCGGCCTCGCGAACTGGGGCGGAGGGGCACCTTCATGCGCGTGTCGGTGCGCGTGCCTCCGCTTCGGGCCCTCGTCCTTGTCGCAGTGCCGGTCTGAGAGGGCCAACGATCCACCCCCTTCCTGCGCATTCCACGCCGTGTCTGCACGCACGGTGCCTGGAACATCTTCCTTCCCCGCCGCTTCTCAGAGATGCCCGACTCGTCTTCAGGGCCCAGGAAACGGGAGATATTGCAAACCAGGACCTGCTCGCCAGATCCAGCGGCAGAAAAGAACAATTGAGCATGTTTCTTTTTATCGTGGTTTCGTTTTTTCTGGGGGAGTGCAGACGTCCTGCTCTGGCAAGCCCCCGTTCACGGGGGCCCGACATGCTCATCCGAGTCCATCCTCGTATTGCCTTCGTCTTGCCCTCGGCGGCCCGTCGGCCGCCCCCCCCCCCCCTCGGCAGCGGCACGGAGGTCGTCCTCGTCGTCCTCGTTGCCGTCGCTGTTTCCCCCTTGCGCGCCAGCGTGCGTGGCACGGGGGCGGCCTCGCGAACTGGGGCGGAGGGGCACCTTCATGCGCGTGTCGGTGCGCGTGCCTCCGCTTCGGGCCCTCGTCCTTGTCGCAGTGCCGGTCTGAGAGGGCCAACGATCCACCCCCTTCCTGCGCATTCCACGCCGTGTCTGCACGCACGGGCAGCTGAAAGCAAAGTCTGAGCGGCGGTATGGTGTGTTCGCGTTCCTGATGAGCCCGAGCAGCCTCCCGCCTGCCCCCTTGGACCGTCCGCATCATCCCCCTCTCCGCCTCCTCATCCTCCTCATCCTCCCTCCTTGTCGCTCCTCATCCCTCCTCCTGCCTTAGTCTACCTCCCTCCTCAGGTTCCCCACCCGTCGTCTTCCGTCCTCCTCTCCTCTCGTCCCTCTTCCTCTGTCATCCTGCTGCTTCCCTTCCTGTCATCGCCCCCCCTCGCCGCTCCTCCCCTCCTCTCCTTGTCCAGGATGCTGGACATGCCGTACGGGCTGGCGAACCCCGAGGCCACCGACAGAGACATCAGCGCTCTCAGTGCCCTCGTGGGTAGGAGCCCGAAGGCCGTGAACGAGGTCATGCCCAACACCGTGTGGGGCATGGCTGTGCACGGCCCTCTCGGGCGACCCAAAGATGCCTGGCGCCCTGCGCAACAGCAGGAGGGCCGCTTCCCTGCCTGGAGAGAGCCAGGCCCTAGTGGGGGCCCCCGGGCCCCAGCTTACTTCAGATTTCGTAATAAAGGGAGGGGGGTCTCATTTCGGCGGGGTCTTTTCCAAGCTATCTTGTAGGGCCTGGGGGGGTCTGGGGACGATGTTTGGGAGGGTTCTCCCACGGGGGAGGCCTGAACTGGCTTGTCTTGGAGGGTCCAGACCCCCTCCCTTTTATTACGAAATCTGGAGTAGCCAGCTTCAGCTCGGCCGCGAGGAGCCGCTTGTCGCTGCGACCGAGGCCTTGTGTGGGGCCCGGGGTCGGCGGCGCGCCAAGGGAGGGAAGGCAGATTGGAGGCAGGCCTCCTCGGGAGGTGGCGGGGCCTCCCTCCGAAGGCGGCGGGGCCTCTCGGAAGCCCGCGGGCCTCATGGGTGCGGACAATACTTTTGTCTTTATCCACTGCAGTATGGAGTTTCGGGCTCCCTTCCCAAGAAGCCCGAGGCGCACTGGATATGGATACATGTGCCCCCTAGAGGCTCGATGTTTATCCATATCCAGTGTGGCTCGGCCTTGCGGCACCCCTTCCCAACAAGTCCACGACGCTCTGGATATGGAGATAAGTATTGCCCGCAATGGGATGTCATCTCTGGCTTGGGAGAGGGCTTGGGAAAGCCGTCCCAGGAGGCCAGAAGCCTTCTCAGCCTTCTGAGAAGGCCCGCCCCCGCTGCCTTCTCCCTTGGGTGCGCCGCCAACTGCGAGGGGAGCCCCGCGTGTCTTGGCACAGGCAGGACGTTGAAGGAGCGGGCTCTCGGCGCAAGCATAAATTTCTCCTCATCCCATGCCGTCATCCGCATTTTCGGATGGAGCTCCTGGGAGTTCCCATTCTGACTTTGCCCTGGTCCTCAGTCCGGCTGAACCCCGCTCAAGACGGCTCGGTCCCGCTTAACCCGCTGCCTAAATTGGCGGAACAGCCCCCGAATGGGGAGCAGCTCTCCTTGATCATTTGTCCGTCGAAGACCTCCCAGCAGCTGCCTCCTAGCCCTGGCCTCCTCGCGTCGCGGAGCAGCACGCACAGCGGAGGGTGTTTGGCCAGCCTCGGCCTCCGAGGCCCCTCGCCAGGGAGCCTCGGAGCGTCGGGCAGCTGCCCGGGAGGAGAGCAGACCTCTGAGGGTCCGCGTGAAAATGTACGACGCTGGAGGAGGAGGAGGAGGAGGAGGAGGAGGAGGAGGAGGAGGAGGAGGAGGAGGAACCGAACGTATTCTGACTGCCAGCACGCGAGCACTTGGCGCAACCGAGCAGCATCGCACTCGGCCATGGGCACGATGCAATACGGCAGAGCTCCAACCTACTTTAGCCTTGCTCACCAGAGAGAATTTCGAGCGCACCCCAAAACTCGAAGGTTTTCACGTGTCGGGCCCTGCTTCGACACTCTTTCGACACTGTTTCGACACTCTTTCGACACTTCGCTGGGTGCTCGAAATTATTTCTGGGATGCGGTCCTTCAGTAGGATGGGAGCAACATGATTCCAGACCTCTGTGGGTCCACGTGAACATGTACGACGCTGGAGGTGTGGGCACGATGCAACACGGTCGAGCATCCCCGGAAAAGCTGGGCCGGCGGTTCTCGACCAGCTCGCCGGAAAGTTGGCCCGGTCTCTTGAGCACGTTGGCCCTTCCAGCGTCAAGGAAAGAGATTGGCCCAGGCTTATTTCAAGACATTTCGGGAAGCTGACCCAGATGTCTTAAATGATCAGTTTCTTGATCGCATTTTCGACTGCACGCAGGCCCACACACACACACACACTCTCTCATTATTGATTTTCCCACAGGCATGTCTGGCACGTGGGCATTCGACAGCCACGGCAACCACGCTGCCGACTACGTCTACGAGGTACCCCAAGGGAAAGGCGCCCCCTCGGATTTCTATATCTGCGACTCACGAACAAATCCGAAGGCCTGCGCGCTGATCGGCGGAAACCTCCGCCACGCGTGCGCGGAAAATTATGACGCCCGCCAGTGTGACTTCTGCGAAGACAAAGGCGAGATGCTCAAGTGCACGATCAGGGGCTGGAACGCGAAGTGGGGGAAGTGGTCGAGGGTGCCGATCTACCCGCGGGACCTGTTGGGGGAGCTGTATCGCGGGGAGTGGCGGGACGTCATGGCACGCCCCATGTGGGCGTCGGTGGAGTTCAGAAAGGTCGATCTGGTTAACCCACTGAAGAAGCTGCCGGACCACATGATCGGCGACGGCGCTGGCAAGCAGGGCTTCAGCAAGCCCGGCCCGCCTACCCAGACGCCATCCACGCTCAACATCTTCGCCGATTGTATGCCGGTGCCGCCGCCAGGCCCCGTCGCCTCCTCATGTTCCTCGCCCCTCGTGTCAGTCCTTCCGCCCTCCCCTCCCGTCGCGGTCCGCCTGTTCCTCCTGCCCCTTCGCCGGTTCCGCGCGGGCCACGGTGCTGGATCCAAGTCCTGCCTCGTCGTTGGTGCCCCCCCCCCGCTTTCCCCTGCTCCTCCTGCTCCTCCCGCTCTTCCTACTCCTGCCCTTGCTGCTCGTCCTACGCCTCCTGCTTCCTCTTCCTCACCCGTCCTTCATCATGTCCACCCGCCACCTCCTCCAATGTACACAGTTCCCCCTTTCTGGTTGTGCATGATACCTGTTCCGTCGCGGCGACTTGGAGCCAAGATGCGGTCGGGGCAGCCGAGGGACGCTTCGGGACCAAAGTTTGGCACAGTGCGCATAACAGCACGGTGGGGTGACTTTGGGTTTCCATGTCCGATGTGGCACCCGTCGGCGGATGAAGACAAATCAGCGCGATGGGAAGGGATGGGCGGGAGGGGGGCTGATGTCAAATGTGGCGCGAGCGCACTTGGCTTGCCTCCTCCCGCTCTCCCTCCTCCTCCTCTGTCCTCCTCCACCTCTTCCTCCCCGCCTCTTCGCTACGCCCTCCCGCATCTCATGCGTGCTCTTTCCCACCCCGCCCTGCTCCTTCCTCAGCCCCAGCTTTTTTGTCCGTTGTCCCCCTCCCCGTCCTCCTCCCCCCTTCACCGCCCTCCCCCCTCCCCGCCTCCTCCCCCGCATCCTCCTGCCCCCCCCCCTCCTCCTGCTCCCTCCTTCCCCTGCTCCTCCTCCTCCTCCCCCCCTCCCGCCCCCTCCCCCCCTCCCCCTGCTCCTCCTCCTCCCCCTGCTCCTCCTCCCCCCCTCCTCTTGCCGCCCCACGCCCGCCCGTCCCTCTCCTCGCTCCTCCCCCCCTCCTCCTCGCTCCGCCTCCTCCTGCGGCCCGATATCCCTCCACCCTGCCGCCGTGGAGGCGCTCCCACCTCCAACAGCAAAAATCCTCGGACCTGGGGGCCTCGAGGCCCTCAATCTATAGCTGCACGGCCTCGTAGCTCGTAGTGCTCCAACGGTGCTCGCGTACTCCAGCAGTGCTCCCGTCCTGATACGCTCCCCGCTCGTGACCGTACGCCTCCTCCCCTCCCCCCCCCCCCCCCCCCCGGGCCCATCTCATCTTCCTCCCGGGCCCACCCCCCATGGGACGACGAGACCCGTTCATATGTTGCCGCTGGCCATGTATACCTCTCGCCGCCCTGCCCCAGCGGCAGGGCCGCCCCAGGGCTGCACGCTCCACGCGGCGTCGGGAACCACTGCCGCACTCGCCGCGACACGTACTTACAGTCGGGGCGTTGACCTGAGGAACCCTAAATAAGGAACGAGGCCCCTTCTTTCCATAAGTTAAACTTCGATTTCCCGGCGAAAACACCAGGAAAACCTGAGGCAAGCTGCGAAACACTTAAGGAACGCGGAGCCCCTCCCCAACGAAAAGGGTTCCTTCTTCAGGGCCCCGACGGTACCTGCCGCCGTGCCGTGCTCCTCCTCCCGCGGCCCCCCCCTCCCCGCGGCGGCAGGGCCGCCCCCATCGCTGCTGCCCGGCGGCGGCACCCGCCGCGCGGCGGCGGGGCGCGCTGGGGCAGCGGCCGCCGGGCCGCGGCGGCGGCGCGCCGCCGGCCTGCGCGGGTTCCTGTGAGCTCTCCGAGAGCGGCCTCGAAGACAGAGCAGCGGCGAAGCGTCTTGTCAGAGCCCCGAATCATCAGGGGTAGCTCGGGTCAGGGCTAACTCGGGTTCGTTTTTGCGGGATTCCGAACCCGAGGCACCCCGGGCCCGAGTTACCCCGGGTAATTCGGGCGTCCAGGGCCCCAAATCATCAGGGGTAGCTCGGGTCAGGGCCAACTCGGGTTCGTTTTTGCGGTGATCCAAACCCGAGTTACCCCGGACCCGAGTTACCCCGGATAACTCGGGCGCCCAAGTCTTGGCTTGCCTACAGGTGCACCAGGGAGAGTTCTAAGACCCTTCTGCGGTCTGCGCGGATGTTCTTATAACAGTTCCGGCCGAGATCGTCGTGCACAGCGGGCTTCTGTTATGAAAAAACAGTGTCTTGGCATAGCTGCCTCGATTCGCCAGTTTTGAAACGCAACACGTACCGCGCTCAAAACGTCCGTGTCAATGCGTTGCGTGTTGGCTCAACGTATTGGCCCACGTTTTGGCGAACGGATCGCGGCAGACCTACGTTTTCAGTCCACGTGTTGAGCTCCGTATCAATACGCTACGTGTTGGCTCTCCATCTGGCGCATTGGCCCTTCATCTGCGGATTGGTCCTCAATCAGCGCTCCGTATCAATTCGTTGCGTATTGGCCCTCCATCTGCCCCCCCATCATACCCAGCGCCGTGTTGTCGAGAGGGAAGGAGTGTACCCTGGCCTTAGCTGCCTCGATACGCCAGTTTTGATACGCGAAACGTACCGTGCTCAAAACATCTGTGTTGACACCGCGTGTTGACTCAGCGTATTGTCCCACGTTTTGGCGAACGGATCGTGGCAGACCTACGTTTTCAGTCTACGTGTTGAGCTCCGCAGCAGTACGCTACGTGTTGCGTGTTGCGTATCGGGGCAGCTAAGTGTTTTTGGTTTTAGAACATTCTTCTGTTCTAAGAACGTGTCGTGGTAGGCATGTAGGAATGCCAGGACGGTCGGTCCCTGCTCAACTCCGAGAGCGGCTTCGAAGCGAGCGCGCGGCGCAGCCAGCGGCGCGGCGGCCAGAGCAGCGGCCAGTGCGGCGGCCGGCGGCGTCGTTGCCGTCGCCCTCGTCGTCGCCGTCCTCGTCCTCTGCGGGGGGGTCCTCGCCGCCGCCTGGGAGGAGGACAGAGGTTTTCGAGGGTTGTTCGCCCCGTCGTGGGCCTCTGCAAGGCTCCTGTTGGCCACGGCTGGATTCCCCGCGACATGTTGGCAACGAGTCTGAGGCCTTGGCGGCGCAAGGCCCTGAGCAGCTTCACGCAGTCGCGATGGGGGGCCGCGACGGGGAGCTGCGCTGGGGGGGTCACCACCCGGGGGCCACGATCGGGGTCTGAGCGGTGAGGGTGTCCGAACGGTTCGTTTCACCCCTGCGTGTTCGTGACCGTGTGTGAATCGGTTGCCCCGTGGCGGAGGGGTCCTGCGCGAGGGATCCTCAGCGAGAGATCGCGTTCTTCCTCTCTGATGCAGGCCAGCGCGCACCCTCACTCTCATCGAGGATGATTGCGGGGGGCTTCATACACGTATACCCACGTGCTTATGCTGTATTGTAGTGCGCACGCCTTGCGTAATATGAACAATTACATGTTCCCGCAGTTACATATCGAAGACGCCTACGGCGAATCACCGCCGCCCCCTGCCTTTTTGGAAGCGCCTATGTGGCCGAACGTTGAGGCCAGACCTGCCAAGCTATCGGACCACGTGTTCCCCGAATCGGTTTGGAAAGCCTTCGGGGAACACGTGGGCATCTTGAAGGTCATCTTGGCCGTCTTGGAGGCCTCTTGGGCAAGCTTTGGGCGATCTTTGGGGCTTTTTGGGCCGTCTCGGGCCAGCTTCGAGCCAACTTCGGCCATCTTGGTGGGTTCCTGGCACGTCTGAAGCCGTCGGAAGCCGTTTGGGGGGCCTCTATGGGCCGACTTGGGGCCCGCTTGGAATGCTCCAGGGCCGTCTTGGAGGCCATCTTGGGCGTCTGGGAGGCCATCTTGGGCGTGTTGGAGGCCTCTTGGGCCCTCTTGGGGCCCTCTAGGGGCCATCTTGGAGGCCACTTGGGCCATCATGGGGCTCTCTTGGGGGCCTCTTGGGCGATCTTGGGGGCTTCTTGGGCCGTCTTGAGCCGTCGGAGAGCCGAAAAGGCGCAAATGCCAAAATCCTTCAAAAACCAAGGGAAAATCAATGATTTTGGCCTCTTCGGACTCTCCTGGAGGACCTCTTGGAGGCCTCTTGGGCCGTCTGGGAGGCCTCTGGGGGGCCTCTTGGGCCGTCTTGGGCCGTCTTGGACTCTCTTGGGCCGTTTTGGAGGCCGTCTTGGACCATCTCGGGCGGACTTGGAGGCCATCTTGGGCCATCTTCGCGATTTTTTGAGGATGTCCCGAGCGAAACGGCCGTTTTTGGGCATTGACAGATGGGTTTTATGAGATTTACGGGTGGCCGGCGGGACGGGCCGAAGCCCACTGGGGGTTCTTTTAGAAAAAGAACCAAAACCAAAACCTGAATCATCCAGCACGCCGTGCACCCCTGCAAGCAGGGGGCGGCGGATACTTGTCTTCGGCCCCTTCCGCCACCGTGCCTCGATTGTCGATCAGAGGCCTATCGGATGCCTGCGAGGATCTGCTGGGAGGCCTCGGAATCTCTTGGGGGCCTCTGGCGGCCCCTCGGGATCCCGTGTGGGGCCTCCGGGAGAGTCACGCCACAAGGGGGGAACCGGCGAACAAGCATCCGTGCGGCTCTTGTCCAGGACGCTGCAAGTCTGGTCAGACATGCGGAGAGGGGGGTGGGGGAAGGGGAGAGGGCCTCTTCGAAGCACCCCTGCGTCTCAGAAGGCGCGGACCCAACTTGGGGATGCAAGGCCGGCGCCTTCGAAGGAGCAGCCCCCTCCTAAGAAGCCTTCCCACTTCCCTCCCCCTTTCTTGTGCGCGCCGCCAGCCTGGGGAAGGAGGAGACAGTGGAGGAGCAGCAGCAGCAGGGGGAAGGGAGCAAGCAGGGCGGCGGGCGACGTGAAAGATCTGGGGCGCCCTCCGCTGTCGCCCCAGGAGTTGGAGCTCGTTGCCGCCGCGGCCCCGGTGCTGCGCTCCAGCTCGCAGGCAGGGGCAAGCAGGAGGAGGAGGAGGAGGAGGAGGAGGAGGAGGAGGAGGAGGAGGAGGAGGACCACGAGAAGGAGGAGCCCGAGTGGGTCTATGTGCCTGTCCTTCTCTCCTCTCGTCCTCCCGCCTCCCCCTCCGCCCTGCATCCTCCTTCTCATTCCTGTTTCCTCCTCCTTCCTACTCCTCCTTCCCCTCCCTCCTCCACCTCCTCCACCTCCACCTCCTCCCCGCCCTCCTCCTCCCTCTCCTTCACAACTACACAATCAGAATGCTACTCTCCTCTCTCCCCTGGTGGCGTCCAGGGCATGTCTGGCCCCCCTCCGCGTATGGTTTTTTACACACAGTATTCCCGTTAATTGGGTTTTCGCTTAGGCTTGTTTTCAAAATGCTGCTCTTGCTGAAGCGCTGGCCTGATTCTCGGGCTACAGCTCGTTCCGAATCGTGCTCCCGCTGCAGCGCTGGCCTCATTTCCGCGCTTCCGCTCGTTCCGAATCGTGCCCCCGCTGCAGCGTTGGCGTCATTATTTCCAGCGCCATGCCACGGCATTATTGTCGGCTCGTCCAAACAGGCCCCAAACTCGAGAACCTGGGCCCCCGAATAAACCAACGGAAGTGATTACATATTCGGTGCCGATTCTTTGCTTTCTTGGGCCGCAGAAGACCCCCCCACTTTGGGGCGTCCTCACGCCATGCTATGTCAGGCTACGCGTCCTCATTTCCGCGCTTCCCCGCTTGTTTTTTCAAAATGCTGCTCTCGCTGAAGCGCTGGCCTCATTTTCGGACTACCCCTCGTTCCGAATCGTGCTCCCGCTGCAGCGCTGGCCTCATTTCCGCGCTTCCGCTCTTTCCGAATCGTGCTCCCGCTGCAGCGCTAGCGTTATTATTTTGAGCACCATGCCCCGGCATGGCTGTCGGTCCTTCCAAAGAGGCCCCAACATCCAAAACATCGCCTCCCGAAGAAACCATCGGAATGGATTCCACATTTGGTGTCGACTCGTTGATCTGTTGGGCCGCAGACCCACCTCGGGGCGTCGCCACACCATGCTATGTCATGCCACGCGTTGATCTTCGACACCATGTTATGCCATGTAATGCTATGCCATGCTACGACATCCGATTGTGCGAATAGAGCGGAGATCTACGCCATGGTAAGGGATGGGAGGGAGGGGTAGGACGTCAGATATGACGCGAGCGCGCCTAGCTTGCCTCCCCCTCCCCCTCCTCCCGCTCTCCCTGCTCCTCCTCTCCCTGCTCCGCCCTGCTCCTCCTCCTCCTCCCTTCCTCCTCCTCCTCCTCCTCCTCCTCCTCCTCCTCCTCCTCCTCCTCCTCCTCCTCCTCCTCTTCCCTTCCTCCTCTTCCTCATTCCTCCTCCTCTTCCGTCTTCCTTCTCCTCCCCCTCCTCCTCCTCCTCCCCTGCGGGAAAGGAAGCTGCATGACTGCATGGAAGTTGGAAGCGAATCGGGGAAGAGTAGAAGAGAAAGAGAGAGAGAGAGAGAGCGAGAGAGAGAGAGAGAGACAGGTCGACAAACAAGCATGAAGAGAGCACGCGCACCGCTGAGGCGGGATCGATGACCGATCCGATGACTGCTCGGGGGGTGCAGCACGTGCCGTGCCTGCTGACTCCTGGCCGCGAGGAACCTTACGGTCAGGAACGTTCGCTTCGCGTGTCGCTCCGCCGGCTCTAGCCCACGACGCTTCGTCGCGACATACAGTCGGGGCCCTGAAGAAGGAACCCTTAAGTGTTCCTTAAGTGTTTCACAGCTTGCCTCAGGTTTTCCTTTTGTTTTCGATCGGAAATCGAAGTTTAACTTATGGAAAACAGGGCCCTCGTTCATTATTTAGGGTTCCTTAGGTCAACGCCCCGACTGTACTACGCACGTCCCAGTCCCCATCAGCGTTTCTGGCTTTTTCCAGCCTCCCGCCCCACGAAGCAGAGCGACATGCCATCGGCCTGCACGGAATATAGCGTGTCTGGGGCGGCCGCCTCCGCAGAGCTTGGAGCAAAAAGTTCCGGACCGCGGGCGCCTGGGCGAGGCCGGATGGCTGGAGGAGCAGTCTGGAGCAGCAGGGGCAGCACGGCGCCGACGTCGCTTGTGCCCACCGCGGCCGCCGCCGCCGCCGTCACCGCCTCGCCTCCGCCGCAGCCAGCGTCGCTGTTCCCGTCGTCGCTCCGGCGCCGCCGCCGCCGCCGTGGCCGCCGCCGCCGCCGCCGCGGTCGTCGCGCCGAGGGGCTCTCCGCCGAGCAGCTGGTGGACTGCTGCGAGGTCTACGCGCAGCTGGCCGAGCGCGAGGCGCCCGGCGGCGGCGTGGGAGCGCACGCGGAGGCGGGGCGGCGGGGGGTTTGCCGCCGCTGGGGCGGGCGCTCTCCTCGCTGCTCCTCGCTGCTCCTCGCTCCCATTCGCTTGCTTCGTGGGCCTTCCTCCTCCTCCTCCTCCTCCTCCTTCCTCCTCCTCCTCCTCCTCCTCCTCCTCCTTCCTTCCTCCTCCTCCTCGCTACTCCTCGCTCCCATTCTCTCGATTCGGATTCGTGGGCCTTCTTAGTGCCGGTTATGTTTTTTATGTTGTGTTCGTCCTCCTCCTCTTCTTCCTCCTCCTCCTCCTCTCCTCCTCGCTGCCGTCGCCGTTTTCGCCGTAGTGGCCACCGACGCTGGCCTCGGCGGCCCATTCCCCTCTTTACTCCCCAGCTGTCCTCGTCGTAATCATTTGTCGTTGCTGCTGGGTCTGATTAGTAGGTCGGCCTTCCAGATTCGAGGGTACCCTCAAGGTCCTGTCTATCTCGCTTCATGGTCTTCCCGCGTATGCAGCACAGGTTGCTCTCGGATGTCCTCTGCGATCGGTCCCGCTCCGGGTTGGGGACAGAGATCCCTCAGGTAGTCCCAGCTGGCCTTAACACGCACCACGAGTAGAGCCAGCTGGCCTCTACAGGCCCCCCGAGTAGTCTTCGTGCGGTCTCAACACCCTGGCGCCGCCTCTGGCGCCGCTTTGGGACGCTCCGCGCCCCAGGCTTGAGACCGCCCTGGACTACTTGAGGAGCCTGTGGGGGCCAGCTGGGAGTATTCGATGAAGCCCTGCAGAGACCAGCCAGGACCACCTGGGGTGGAAGGGCTGTCTGCGCGCAGCCCGAAGCCCCACCAGGGAGGGGTGTGGGGAGGGGGGCAGCGGAGCGGGAGCGAGAGAGAGAGGGCGGAGAGGGGCGAGGGGGGGGGGGGCGGGCGCAGACTGCGCAGGGAGCAGGGCGAGTGCGAGGGGCGAGGGCGCCCCCGCGCACCCCCCCCGCCGCCGGCGCCCCTCCCCCGAGGTGGTCCGCGACCTGCTCCAGGAGGCCGTGCGCAAGCTGTCCAACTTCAGCCCCGACGGCCTGCGACGCCTGCACGCCGCCGCGCTGCAGGCGCCGAGCCGGCCGCCATCTCTCCCTCCTCCTCCTCCTCCTCCTCCTCCTCCTCCTCCTCCTCCCTCCTCCTCCTCCTCCTCCTCCTCCTCCTCCTCCCCTCCTCCTCCTCCTCCTATCCTTATTCCTTATTAGAATATACTCCTACTCCCCCCTCAGGCCGGCCGATAGGGGCCGCATCCGGGTGGTCCCATCCTAACCTGTAAAAAACAATACAAAATCAACATTTTTCTTATTTTTTCCTCTCGACATGGACGTCCTGTCGTCCACGGCGATAATCCATTGCAAAAAATACCACAAAGAGCACACGCGCGCGTTCATGTCAGAATCCTACCGAACACCGTGTGTTTGCAAGCATTTCAACATAAAAACATCAAAAACCCAATGCTTTTTTCACAAAAATTCTACAAATTTCCTGCCCGGGCTCTCTTGCTGAAATCATAGGAAAACCATAGGAATCTTAAGAATTCTGTCAAATCCAGCGATTTCACGTCATCGCGCGGTGCACTCGCGATGCTCTGTCATGCACCCAGGCCGCGAATCCTGTGCAAAAAATACCACGCGGGCGACATGCGCGCGCGTCGCCGCGAGCGCATGCTCAAATCCTTCTAGAGTCGTCGCCGTCATTGGCACCGTCGCATGGACGTCCTGTCGTCCACGTCGCAAAATGCATGGCAGGAATGGGACGCGGCGCACACCCCGCGCCCGCCCATCCAATCCGTCCCATTCTAATCTGCAAAAGACAATACACAGTTTTTGTTTT
>CAUYUJ010017516.1:0-25000 GCA_963575745.1 Prorocentrum cordatum | reverse complement strand
CACCATCATGCGCCTCATCCTCCTCATGATCACCCTCGTCTGTCCCATTCTCCTTGTCCGCCTCCTCCTCATAGCCTTCCTTTCTGCATCATCACAACTCAGCATGAACAATCTCATCGCCACCATCACCACCAACATAATACTCGTCATCATCACCATCCGCAGCATCATGGCGAGGCAACATCAGACCAGTAAAACGTACCCAGGCAAATGAGGCCAGCAATCCGTACCCAGGGGTGGAGTGTCGCCCATGGAGACATGTTATGTAGAGCCACTGATTATTTACCTGCGTTTTATCACGTTAGTGGATACATGTTGCAATTACAGCCGCGCGCGATATGGATACGTGGGCGCGCAGCTAGCGCCCGAGCCATGGCTGGATTCCAGGAGTGTCGATAGGCGTTGTCGCGTGACAGTATTGTAGGATGTCCGACCTCCGCCCTCAGTGAGTCCCTTCTCCTCCCTCCCTCCCTCCTCCCTCCCTCCCTCCTTCCTCCTCCTGCCTCCCTCCTCCCTGCTCCCTCCTCCTTCCTCCTCCCTCCCTCCCTCCTCCCTCCCTCCCTCCTCCCTCCCTCCCTCCTCCTTCCCCCCCCATCCCTGCTCCCTCCCTCCTCCTTCCTCCTCCCTCCCTCCTCCCTCCCTCTCTCTGTCAGTCCCTTCTCCTCCCTCCTCCCTCTCCTGTCTCCTCCCTCCCTCCCTCCTCCCCCCCCTCCTCCTTCCTCCCTCCCTGTTCACCATTCTCTCCCCCTCCCTCATTCTGTTCTCGCTGATATCCTTCTCCTCCCGTCTCTCCCTCCCTCTTCTGTTCCCTTCATTGTTCCTCCTTCAGTTCCTCGTACCACCATCGGTTCCTTCCCCGTGTCTCGCTCTTGTACTCCTCCTCTCATCGTCGTCTCTCTTTTCCGCGTTCCGCGGCAGGGCTTTCACTTCCATCCCTCCTCCCCCCTCCTTCCTGGGGGGATGGGAGCGGGCGGGGGAGCGGGAGGAAGAGAACGGAGACGGCCGACCCTAGCCGTTGTGGCCCAAGCAGGCGCGCCTGACGCGGCGAGACGGCGAAAAGCCAGTTCGGGCCATGCAGCGCCTCGGGCGTCAGGCGCCCACTGTGGTGCCCGCTCAGTGCCTGGGCGGCGCCAGCACCCTGCTGGGCTCCTTCATCCTGGCGGAGCGGTGCCAGTTGGAGGCGGAGAGCTACTGGTCGGACGGGGAGCTCAGCAACGTGCAGGCGGTCGTCAACGCCACGCACGACAGGCAGCCCTACCACTACCCACGCACGGCGAAAAGCCAGGTGGGTCAGCGGGTCGTGGTGGACGCCCGCGGCAACGAGCTCGCGAACAACCGCGTGCTCGACAGGGAGACGCCGGGGATCCTCGAGGTTCTCCGCCGCGGAGGGGACGTGCTGGTTCACTGCAACCAGTCGTTCCACAGGGGCCCCGTGACGTGCGCGGCCCTTTTCAGGCGCTGCACGGGCCACGACGCGCAGGCGGGGGGGCGTTCGGCGACAAGCCGGGAAGGGGGTCAAGCGGCGATGAGCCAGTCGGCGCGACAAGGGCGCCCTCCCCCCCCAGAGCTGGAGGGAGAGGAGGTGGATGAGGAGGAGAGGAGGAGGGAGGAGGAGGAGGAGGAGGAGGAGGAGGAGGAGGAGGAGGAGGAGGGAGGGAGGAGGGAGGACACGAGAACGGGGAGGACGAGAAGGAGGGTCGGAGTCAGCGCTCGCAGGTTTTCCTGGACTTCCTGGCGACGCGCCGCCGCATCTGGCGCGGCCACGAGAGCGGGTGCCCGGACCGCAAGAAGAGGCACGACCAGGGGCTCCTGCGGGCCCAGGCCTGGGCCAGGGCGCAGCCGCCGCCGCGGCCCCACTCAGCGGCGCCCGCGCTCAGGTCGCCGACCCGCGGCTCCACTGAGGCCGCCTCGCCGCCGCAGCCGCCGCCACAGAAGGCCGCGCCGCGGCCGCTGCGGTCAGCGCTGCGCGCATCGGCGAGAAGCCAGGCGCAGGCCCGTTCGGGCGTCCAACGTGGGAGATTTGAAAATCTCGTTGTCTTCTCTCCTCCCTCCCTTCTCCTTCCCTGCTCCGTGTTCCGTCCTCCGTCCTCCCTCCTTCGCCCTTCCCCCTCCCTCCCTCCTCCCCGCCGTTCTCCTCCCCCCCCCCCTCCCCCTCGTCCTCCCTCTACCTTCCTGGGGGGCCCGCGAAGTTCGAAGCTCGAAGTTCGAAGTTCAAAGTTCGAACTTCGAATCCCGACGTCCGAAGTCCGAAATTCGAAGTTCGAAGTCCGAAGTTCCGAGATCCGCTAGGGCATTCTGAACGTCCACATGGGCTCCGATACGGGGCCCGCGGAGTCGTTCAAAAGCGCCACGACGGAGCCGTGCACGCACCTCAACGACAACGAGTGGCTGTACAGGGTCCTTCGGCGCGGCGAAAAGCCAGTGGCGCTGCGCCAGCCAAAGGACTTCGGCTGCTTCAGCCACGACGAGTTCCGCGCCCTCCTGCTTCAGTCGGTCGCCTTCGGCAACGACCCCGCGCAGCCGCCGTGCTTCCTGCGCGCGACGATGCGCTTGCCGAAGGCTTGGTCCCTTCGCAACGAGCGGGCCCACTTGTACTCCAACTGGTTGGTCCGTTTCCCGATGGAGATGGACGGTGTCACGGTCGTTGACCTGACGAGCTACCGTTCGGCTGGCAAGTACCTCAACGACGCCGCAGGCGACAGCGCGCACATCCGCCAGTGCCTTCAGGTGGTGCGCGGCTACGCGGCCAAGGACCAGGAGGTCGTTCTTTTGCAGCGCCCCCCGCTCGAGCTCATCGAGCGGTGGTCCGAGGCGGAGGGCCGCTGGCGGCCCGCCACGGACCTCGTCGACGCAGGGCGCGACCCACGGGGGTTCGCCGCCCAGGAGGCCGCTCCGCCTCCTCCAGGGGCGTCTTCCAAGAGCCCTGCTCCCCGCCAAACGGCGACAAGCCAGGCGCAGGCCCGCGTGGGCATCCAATATGGCAGATCCGACAACCTCATCGACTTCCCCCTCTCCCTCCCTTCTCCTTCCCTGTTCCCTGTTCCGCCCTCCGTCCTTCTGTTCCGCTCCTCCCTCCTCCCTCACTCCTCCCTCATTCTCTTCTCCATCCCACCTCTCTCTCTCTCTCTCTCTCTCTCTCTCTCTCTCTCTCTCTCTCTCTCTCTCTCTCTCTCTCTCTCTCTCTCTCTCTCTCTCTCTCTCTCTCTCTCTCTCTCTCTCTCTCTCTCTCTCTCTCTCTCTCTCTCTCTCTCTCTCTCTCTCTCTCTCTCTTTCTCTCTCTCTCTCTCTCTCTCTCTCTCTCTCTCTCTCTCTCTCTCTCTCTCTCTCTCTCTCTCTCTCTCTCTCTCTCTCTCTCTCTCTCTCTCTCTCTCTCTCTCTCTCTCTCTCTCTCTCTCTCTCTCTCTCTCTCTCTCTCCTCTCTCTCACCCCGCCCAGGGGACCTGCGACGTTCGAAGTTCGAAGTCCGAAGGTCGAAGTTCGAAGTTCGAAGTTCGAAGTCCGAAGTTCAAAGTTCGAAGTTCGACGTTCGAAGTTCGAAGTCCGAAGTTTGAAGTCCGAATTCGAAGCTCGAAGTCCGAAGTCCGAATTTCGAAGTCCGAAGTCCGAAGTTCGATGATGAGGGCGACCACGACCACGACGGTGACGACGGCGACGACGACGACGACGACGGCGACGAAGGCGGCGACGACGACGACGACGACCACGACCACGACGACGACGAAGGCGCCGCCACCTGGACCGCGAGCGGTCTCGACAGCGGACCGCGAGCGCTCGGGGAGTCGCCGCGTGAAGGCGCGCGGGGTGGAGGTCGTCTCCGCCATGCCGAGCAGGCCCCCGCCAGGCTCGCCCGAGGCAGAGGCGCAGGCACGATGGTCGTTGGGCAATTTTTGGGAAGGTCGGGTGGGGGACGGGAGATTTTTTGGAGTTCACTGGCGGAGCGAATCCCCGTGGACCCCTGGGCCCAGAGCGCGAGAGGGGGGGGCGGCGAGAAGCCTGGAGGGGGGGCGGCGAAAAGCCCGGATGCACTCCAAAGTTTTCAAGGGGGCCCCAGCCAGGCCAAAGGCGCTCCAGCCGCAGCGGCGCGACAGCCCACGCCGCCGCCCGCCAAGGCCGGCCAGCAGCGCCCGCCCTCGGTGGCGCCGCCTCCGCTTCGGGGACCGCCTCCGCCGCAGGCGCGGGCCCGCAGGCACTCCCGAGAGCGCGCCGCTGGCCCCGAGAGCCCGAGCGCGGGGCACGCGCCTTTCCTCCACCTGAGCGCGAAGCACCCGCCGGCGGGGGCCAGGCCGAAAAGCCCGCCACCCCCCAAGGCGCTGCCAGCGGCGGCGACAAGCCAGCAGCCCCAGGAGCAGCAGGGGCTGGGCGACCAGGGACGCGGGCACGACGACGCCCTGGCCGACGCCTCCTTCGACGAGGTGTTCGCCGCGCAGGAGGCGCTCGTGCGAGCTCTGAAGCGCCGCGCCGCGGAGGCCCTCGGCGCCGACAAGGACACGTCGGAGGCGAAGCGCCGCGAGGTCGAGGAGGCAGCGGGGCTCATGGAGCGCGCGCAGAGGCTGCTGCAGCAGGCTGCCGAAGCTGCGCTGCCCAGCGCGGGCGCGGAGGAGCTGACCGAGGAAGCGGCGACCGAGCCTGCTCAGGAGGCCCAGGCGGATCATCAGGAGGAGGGCGGGGGATGAAGGAGAAGAAGGAGGGATGGGCTTGCTACGCAGCGAACCAGAACAGGCTCGGCGAGTAGAACATACAAAGTTCTCGCAAACCAACAAAAAAAAACAAAATGCAACAAAACATGCCACACACAGGTTTCAACATGAAAATCGTTACTGTGAACGCCATGACAACAAAAAATGCGCCTTCAGGGATGGCATGCCGCTGGTGCTCTCCCAGTTGCTCCCGCACTTGACGGCGACAAGCCTGAACGAGGATGATGCCTACGGCTGGGCGCCCCTGCACATCCTCGCCCAGAACAAGAACAACGCGAACGACAAGTGCGAGATGATGCGGCTGCTGCTGGACGCCCGCGCTGACCCCGACGTCAGGGGCAGGCGCGGCGCGACCCCGCTCTTCAAGGCTGCGGGCACCGCGGCGACAAGCCAGGCGCGCGTCCTCCTGGAGTGCGGGGCGGACGTCAACTTGGCCAGCGAGGACGGGGCCACGCCGCTGGACGCCACCTGGGCCAACAGGGCGTGCAGGGACGTCATCAGCGAGAAGGGCGGCCAGAAGGGGCAGGGCGTCTCTGGCAAAGGAAGGTTCTATATCAGTTAACAGGGGGGCCACCGCCTCAGGGGGGGCCCCTGGATATCCCAGGGGGCCCAGGATCGAACTTCGAAGTTCGAAGTTCGAAGTTCGAGCTCGAAATTCGCAGTTCGAAGTTCGAAGTCTCAAGGCTGCGGTCGCGCCCCGACGACGACAACCGGAGGCCGCTGGGGGCGGCAGCGAAGGCGCGCTGGGACCGCTACAACAGCTGGACGGGCCCCAAGGGGAAGGACGCGGGCAAGGGCGACCGCGGCAAGGGCGGCGACGGCAAGGGGCCCAGGCGCCGAAGTGGCCGCGCGGCTGCTGAGCCCCCCGCGCCGCCGCTCACGGCGAAAAGCCTGGCGGCGAAAAGCCTGACGGCGGAAGCCTGCTCGCTCGGGCACGCCGCTTCTCGGAGCCCGACCTCCCTACGGACGGGACGGGTGGAGGGGGATGGGCCTGGGGGCCGGAGGACGGGGGACGGGGGGGGGGCAGAGGAATTGGGAGGGACTTGGGTGGGGGGGGACTTGGCACGGTCCGAGGGGAGGTTGGGCTCCGCCTGGTTAATTAAGAGGCGGCGAAGGCATTGCATGCCTTCGCCTCGGCAGGCGCGCAGCGTCGCCTCGCCGCGGAGTGACCTGGCTGTCCGCCGGGCTGCGCGAGAGAGCGAGAACGTCGCCTTCCTCGCGCCCGTTCTGCTCGCCCCTGCTTCCTCTCTCCCTCCCCCCCCCCCCTCCTCTCCCCCAGTCCCGCCTTCCTCTCTCCCCCTTCCTGCTTCCTCCCTTCCTTCCCCCGACGGCGACAAGCCAGGCCAGCTCCCCCCTCCCCCCCTCCGTCCTGTCCACCTCCCCCCCCCTGGTTCCGCCCCTCTGTCATCCTCCATCCCGCGTCTGTTGGCGGGGGGCCTCCAAAAAACGACGTTCAGAGTTGAAAGCTCGAAGTTCGAAGTTCGAACTTCGAACTCCGAACTTGCAAGTTCGAACTGCGAAGTTCGAACTTGGAAATTCTTCGGTTCGAGGCCGTCCTGGGGAGTGCGGGTTTCCAATTTCCAACTTTGGAGGCCCCCTCTGCTCTTCCCCGGCCTGCTGGCTTCTCGCCGCAAGGAGAATCGAGCCCGCGTCAGGAGGCGGGGGCGGCGAGGGGCGTCGAGGGGCCTCCGCCCTTGCTGGCTTCTCGCCCTTCGCCTGGGCCCGAAAAGTGGGCTCGAATGGAAAAAAAAGTGGTTCTCGGCTTCGAAGCAAGTTTTGCCTGGGACAAGGCTCAGCCCGCGGAGACTGCGGAAATTCCCCCCTCCTCCTCCTCCTCCTCCTCCTCCTCCTCCTCCTCCTGTTCGTCGTCGTGCTCGTCGTCGGAGTGGTCTTCTCCCGTCGGCGTCGCCGTCGTCGTGCTCGTGGTCGTGGTCGTCGTCTTCCGTCGTCGTCGTCGTCGTCCGTCGTCGTCTTCGTTGTCGTCCTCGTCGTGGTCGTCGTCGTCGTCGTCCATGCATGGAAGCAGTTGGACGGGGCGTCCGCTCTCCTTCCTCTCCCGCCCCCCAACGACAAATGCGCAATTCCTTCTCCACGCGGCCAGCCACTTCGGCTCGAGCGAGCAATCCGGGGCAGATGTCGGCGACAAGCCTGGTCATCCTGATGGCTTGGGCGCAGTGGACTTTGTGGGATTTCGGCACGAAGCAGATCTGCCACAACTCTATCACGGGAGAGCACAAGGTCGTCTACGGCAACGGAGCCGTCTTCGCGGACGGGCCCTTCACGGAGTTGATTCCGCACCCCGACGACCAGGACGTGGCCCTGCTCCTGGGGCCTGGTGACGACGAGACGCGCCCCTTGCACACTTTGGACGAGTGTGGCGCGCACACGCCCACGCCGCAACAACGAGGAGGTTTCCCAGACTGGAAAACAGCTCGACTTGATACGTCGGCTGGGGAGGAGGGAACCGCGTGGGTCTCAGAGTTGCAGTCCAATTGCGAGACGGTGGCGCTCGAGCTCCCTGGCCCCAAGCCCGCGCGGCTGCTGTTCACGAAGTACGAAGCGTCAGCGCGCGTCGGCGACGAGCCAGTGAGCCTCTGGGTGGATTTCGGGAGATTGGCCGACTATGTCCTCCGCCCTTTTCCGTCTGCGGCGGGCCGCGCTCGCAAAGACTTCGAGCACTTCGGGAATGCGCGCTCATGCTGTACCAAAGCTGGGCTCCACGAAGACCACTTCCGAGACTCAGCCCGCGCCTCGCGCAAGCGAGAGGCCCCCGAGACCGAGGAGGACGATGGCCCAAAGGCGGTCCCCGCGGAACTCGCCGCCGAGGCCCTCTCTGGAGATCACGATTGGCAGGTGAGCGTGAGGGGCGTGATGTTCTGGCTGTGGAACTCCATTTCCAGGGGGTACGTGACCAAGGTCCCCGACAAGAAGCTCCAAGGTGCGCAGGTTGAGCGGGCGAAGACCTTGCTTCACAGGATTCTCGTGTGGCCACTATATCACGGCGACCAGCCTGAGTCGATCGCCGTGCACTCCAGGACGGCTGGCTGCGTGACGGTCTTGCACGAAGGTGTCGTGGACAAGGGCGAGATGACGTCTTCCGAGGCCGAGTCGCGCCAGGGGAGTCGTGCCTGCGTGATGAGGACATCGGGCGGGCGTGCCTCCTGACTACCCTGGAGAGGCTTCAGAGAAGAGCTGGGTCGGACGGGGGGAGGGAAGGGAAGGGCGGGGAGGCCAGACAGAGAGAGGAGGGATGAGATGTGATGCGGAGTTTGGCTGGAGAGCCCCAGCGAGGATCAGCGACCACATGGTGGACGGCGACACGCGGCTCGTGGACTTGGTGGCCCACTTGGGGGAGCACGTGACAGCCCGAGGAGGACGTAGCAGACTCCGCGGGACAACGATGCTGGAGGTGGTCGATGCGTGGAGGGACGCCCTGTTAGACCACGTGGTGCATCTGTGGGAGGTCTCAGGGACGGACCAGCGCTGGCGCGACCTGAACCTCCTCGGTCTCGGCGTGCGCAAAGGAGCTGCAGGGCGATCGCGGGAAGTTCTGGCATCGTACCTAGGTGCGTTGAGCGTGGCCAAGCGGAACGCCGTCGGCTCGGGCGTTCGGTCAGCGAGCCAACTCGCGGTTGGCATGGGCGCCGCGCTGGGGCCAGCGGCGCCTGTGCAGTCCGCCCGCGAGCGCAAGCAGAAGAGGGCCAAGATGGACAAGGAGGAGAGGGCGGCGATCAGCCTGAGCAGCCTGCAAGTGTCTGCGAGAACAGCAGACAGACTTGTGCGAATGTTCGATGGCTCGAACTACTACTTCTCCAGCAGGAGCTCTCCACGGGGCCCACGACGAGGCGACGACGACGGAGCCGACGACGAGAACGACGACGACGGCGACGACGACGACCACGGCGACGACGACGACGACGACGGCGACGACGACGACCACGACGACGACGACCACGACGGCGACGACGAAGACGACGACAACGACGACCGCGACGACGACGACGGCCACGACGACGACAACGACGACGACGACGACGACGACGTCCACGACGACGACGACCACGACGACGACGACGACCGCAGGATCGCAGCAGAGGGCGCAGTGCACTGGAGCGTGGCGCTCGATGGGACGCAAGTCAGCGGCGAGAAGGTCATGGTGGCCACCTTCTGCCTCCCTGAGCGCGACGTGCACTTCTGGGCGCCGCCGATGGCGCCCTCTCGGTGTTGTCCTCCTCCTCCTCCTCCTCCCCCTCCCCGTCGTCGTCCCCCTACCCCCTTGCCTCTTCCTCAGCCCCCCATCAGTCTGGGCCTATGACTCCCCCGCGGGTCGCGGGATCAGGGGGGAGACGTAGTCCTCGGCCACCATGCTTCCCCACCGATGCCTTCGGGGAGACCTGGCCCAAAAGCTTCCGACGGCGCCTTCTGGAAAGGACGCCACCGCCCCTCTTCCCCCCCCTGCCCTTGGTCCCTGGGTCTCAAGAACTGGTTGGCGGGGCGGTGCCAGGGGGGCTGACGCCCTGGAGTGCTCAGGGGGCTCGGGGTGCCCCGAGGGGCCCGTGTGACCTGGGACCAGGCCCCCCGTGGACGGGGGCCACGCTTCCCCTTGCCCGCGGAACAGCGTTCCGCGCTCGACGGAACACTGTTCCGGGGCGCGTGTCTGCGAGCAGGAACGGGCCAGTAAAACGTACCCAGGTTTCTGGGCGGCCAACAGGCCAGCAAAACGTACCCATGGGGCATTGTTCCGCTGGGCGGCGAACAAGCCAGTAAAACGTCCCCACCTTGGCCCCCGCCGGCCGATCAGACAGTCACAGGGGTCGTCCCCGGCGTGGGCGGCCAACAGGCCAGTAAAACATACCCACCCTGGCGTGGGCGGCGAAGAGGCCAGTAAAACATACCCACCGTGTCTGGGCGGCCAACAGGCCAGGAAAACGTACCCAGAAAACCAGGTTTCGGGACAGCGATCCGCGAGTCACGGAACACTGTTCCGGGAATCGCGGAACAGGTTCCGCGGCGCGGGAGGGGCTCTGGGGCGTGGCCCCAGGGGAGCACGCCCTCGCCTGAAGCCCCGCGTGGTTCTGTTTCCAAGGGCAGCGGCCCTGGGGCCCCAGGGGGCGAACCCGTGGGAGGCGGGAGAGGGCATTCATGAATCCCCCGAACGAGTCGTCGGACACCACAGACCCACCAGGTCGGCCGAAGACCCGATGGCATTGCTTGTGTCTGGCGTGTCCAGGACGAGGTGCGGCCCGCGACCGCGTCGTGGGCGCCAAAAGCCACGTCTGCCCCTGAGTCGTCTTGGAGACCCCAGGTACTCGACGAAACTGGCGTGGAGCGCGTGCTCACGGACGAGGCCGCCGAGAAGGCTGGCAGGCACATGAGTCAGATGTCGGATGCCTTCTTCGCCGAGCCCGAGGCCCTGAACGATGGCGACCACAGAGACGACGACGATGACGGCGCCGACGACGACGACGACGACCCGACGATACCGATACCGACGACTACGACGAGGACGCCGACGCCGGCGACGACGACGACGACGACGAGGACGCCGACGACGGCGGGGGCGGCCGCGGCGACGGCGACGGCGACGACGGCGGCGACGGCAGCGGCGACGGCGTCGTCGGCGGCGGCGGCGGCGACGGCGAGTGCTTGGGCGTGCCGGCTCCGCCCCCCCCCCAAGAGGGCCTCCTGGCAGAGAAGAGGAAGCAGAACGCGAAGCTGCTGCGAAAGCAGCCGCGCGTGGCGTCCAAAAAGTTCGTCCTCCGCGTGGACAGGTTCATCGAGATGTACGCAGACATTGGCCTGGAGCAGTTTCAGAATCTGCCCGCCCTCGAGAAGCTGGGCCTGCTGACGGCAGCGCGGACAGGGCGGGCACTCCCAGGGCCGCTGGCCGCACCCCTGCCGGACGACCTGCAGATCCCGTCGCTGGCGATATGTTCTGACCAGGAGCAAGTCCAGATCACCGGTGCCGAATTCATATTCGCCCCACAGCCCCAAGGCCTCGCCTGCACGGGCGTTCGCCTCGCGGACGAGTTCCACCGCTGGCACAACGACCTGTCGATGGCGATAAGCCTGAGCGGCCTGGCCCCTGTCGTCCAGGCAGGCGCTCTGGTCTTCAACATCGGGCACGGCCCGTGGCAGAGCCGCGCGTTCTTCCACCAGTTGTGCGCGGAGGCAGGGCGCGCGGGGGCGGCCCTGAGCGCAGACTCGCAGCTGGCTCTCCGGTTCTGGCCGCGGCGGAAGGCAGACCTTGAGGACGACGGCGACCAGCCAGACCAGGCGGCAGCGAGGAAGGAATGGTTGCGTGGCCTGCCTCGTGAATTTGACATCATGGGGGCCAAGGTGGCGCCGTCCAAGTGGATGTCCTTCTGTGATGCTGGGTTTGAGTGGTCGAAGAAGCTGGCGAGCCGCTCTCTGACCATGGCGTCTCTCTGCATGCACAAGGGGTGGATCGTCGCTTCGGAGGACCTGTTCGCCAGCACGCGCCTCCTCAACGTCGGCGACGGCGTTAAGCCAGCACCCAAATCAAAGGCTGAGGCTGTGAAGTCCGCGAAGGACAAGTTGGGGCATCTGAAGGCGAAGACGCAGAACACCGTGGTCACTGCTACCCGTCTCCTGTGCGACGACGACGTCGTCGCCGGTTTGCGGCTGGTCCTCCATGCCGCTGAGGCTCAGCATATCGCCTTCGGAAAACTGACGAAAGACTTTACCAGCACCGAGGGCACTCTGAAAGTGTGTCTGGGGTGGGCCCGCCAGGAGTGGTTAGACTTCTTGAAGAAGACACTCAAGGGCATGGACAACTCCGCGGGCCTCACGCGCTGCGGCTTCATCGTCAACATGACCGCTGCCATGCACCACGGCGCGAAGCCAGCGGAGGGGGCCTTGAAGTACCAGGACGCACTAGCTCACAGACTCGGGATCCTCGTGGAAAAGATTGTCGCCCTGCGGGCAGGGTCCTTGGCAATGCGTTCTTTTTACTACCCTGGAAAACTGGCGGGTCTGCTGTCGACGGAGCAGGACGAGTTCGATTCGTGCATGGCAGAATTTCAAAAGGACGTGCGCGCCTGGTGGGCAGCGCAGGACGCCCTCCCTCCTCCCTCCATCTCTCCTCTGTCACTCCCTTCTCCCTCCTGTCTCCCCCCCCCGTCGCCGCCTTTTCCATCCCTCCCCTCCCTCCATGAGTCCTCCCCCCCCCTCGCCCCTCATCCTGGGTGGGGGGTGGGGGCTCCAAAATGCACGTCGGCAGTTCCACGTCGAAGATCGATGGTCCAAGGCAGAGTTTCGAATTTCGAACTTCGACGCCTGTGTTCCAAGATGCATGTGCAAAGGTTCAACCTTTGAGCTTTGGGCCCTCCTTTCGCTGAGCCCCGCCTGCAGGCTTCTCGCCGCCTTCGCTCGTATTCGTCGTTGTCGTCGTCGTCCTCCTCGTCGTCGTCGTCGTCGTCTCGTCGTCTTCGTCGTCATCGTCTTCGTCCTGGTCGTCGTCGTCTTCGGTGTCGCCTTCGTCCTCGTCTTCGTCGTCGTGGTTGCGTTCGTGGCCGTAGTCGTCGTCGTCGTCGTCTTCGTCGTCGTCTTCGTCTTCGTCTTCGTCGTCGTCGTCGTCTTCGACGTCGTCGTCGTCGTCGTCGGTGGCCCAGGAGCACAAGGAGTACCCCAAGGTCGTTTTAGCTGTGGCCCGCTGTCGGTTCCACCAGCCCTTTTACCTGTGGTGCATTGGACTTGCGGCGAAAAGCCAGTTCGGTGCTCTGCCAAGAGCGTTGGAGGAGCTGTTGAAGTCCACTTTCACCGGCTGGTGCCAGACTCGCGTGTGCGAGAAAGCCAACAAGGTGCTGCGCGACCAAGAAACCCTCACGACCAGCAACAAGGCAAGAGAGGGTCAAAGGGAGCGTGCCTTGGGCTCCTGTTCGCCCCTTCTCGGCCTCCCCTTCGTCCGCTTCCGTGCCGGGCGTGTCCCCCGCCTCCCTCCGCGTCGATGCACTTTCCCAATGTGCGACGTCGTCGTGGCTCTGGCCGCCGTTGCCCTGCAGATGGCCCCCCGATGACTTTCCCTGCGCGTGCGTTCCAACGGCGTCCAGGGGCACGCAGGTGTCACACATGACAAGTACTCGTGCCCCCCGCAGACGGTGTCGAGCATGGCGCAGTGGGACACCCTGGTCAGGAACGACGTCATCGGGGAATTCGAGCGCGCGGAGGTGGAGGCCTTCACGAAGGTGAACCTGAAGGACGACGCGGAGATGAAGGCATTGTTCCAGGATGCTCAGGCGACAAGCCGCCCGGTGCCAGTTGGGGCAAAACCTCAGGCGAAGGCCCGCGCCCAGGCGCGGAACGCCCTCCTGGAGCAGACGGACAAAATCAGGGACGAGAGCAAGTTCAAAGCATTCACTCCTGCGAGCGAACAGAATTTATGCGCGGAGTTGCAGTTCCTGCGCGTGCTTCACGAGGGCGACCTGTGGGAGAAGGCGAACGACTGCTGGGTGACTGGGTTCCTGCCGCCAGGCGGGCTCGTCCGTATCAAGTCCACCAACGAGACGCTGTTCGTCCTGAAGACGTACTGGTGCTCCGCGTTGCGCTGGCCGGCCGAGCGGGAGGGCGAGGGCGCGTGGCGAAAAGCCAGAGGGTGTGCGTCACTCGTTCGGCGCACCGTCTTCGACGCCGACGACGTGGAGGTAGTTCCCGTCCAGTGGAAATCTCCTGCGCGCATGTTCTTGGAGGACAGGGGGCGGGCACGCGCGTTGAGCCCCTTCCTTCCCCCGACGGCGACAAGCCAGGCCAGCTTTCCCCTCTCCCCACCCCCGTCCTTTCCACCTCCCCCCCTCCTTGGGTCCGTTCCCCCTGTCCTCCTCCATCCCGCTTCTTTTGACGAAGGGCCTCCAAAAAAACGACGTTCAGAGATGGAAGTTCGAAGTTCGAAGTTCGAACTTCGAACTCGGAAGTTCCAAATTCGAACTTCGAAGTTCGAACTTGGACCTTCTTCGGTTCGAGGCCGTCCTGGGGAGTGCGAGTTTCCAATGTCGAACTTTGGAGGCCCCCCTGCCCTTCCCTGCTGGTTTCTCGCAGCAAGGGGAATCGAGCGTGCGTCAGAAGGCAGGGGCGGCGAGAAGCGGCGAGGAGCCTCCGCCCTTGCTGGCTTCTCGCCGTTCGTTGTCGTCGTCGTCGTCTCCGTCGTTGTCGTCGTCGTCGTCGTCGTCGTCGTTGTCGTCGTCGTCGTCGTCGTCGTCCGTCGTCGTCGTTCGACGTCGTCGTCGTCGTCGTCGTCGTCGCCGCCGCCGCCGCCTCGGCGGCCGCGGCCGCCGCCGCCGCCGCCGTCGTCATCGTCGTCATCGTCGTCGTCGTCGTTCGTCGTCGTCGTCATTCGACGTCGTCGTCGTGGTCGTCGTCGTTGTCGTCGTCGTCGCCGTCGTCGGCGCCGCCGCCGCCGCCGCCGGCGCCGCCGCCGCCGTCGTCGTCGTCGTCGTCGTCGTCGTCGTCGTCGCGTCGTCGTCGTCGTCGTCATCGTCGTCGTCGTCGTCGTCGTTCGTCGTCGGCATCGTCGCCGCCGCCGCCGCCGCCGTCGCCGCCGCCGCCGCCGCCGGCGCCGCCGCCGCCGCCGCCGCCTCCGCCGCCGACGCCGCCGCCGCCGCCGCCGCCGCCGTCGTCGTCGTCGTCGTCCTCGTGGACGTCGTCCTCGTCGTCGTCGTCGCCGTCGTCGCCGTCGTCGCCGTCGTCGTCGCCGTCCTCGTCGCCGTCGTCGTCGTCGTCGTCGTCGTCGTCGTCGTCGTGGGTGGGCGCCAGAAAGACTCTGAAACTGAAGTCCCCCCAAGAGGGTTTTCGGAGCTCGCGGGTGCCAGCTCTCGTCCCCTGAGGGCTACAAGGGCGCGCAGATCGGCGTGCGGGCAGTCGCGGCTGCTGCGCGGCCGTTGCTCAACGCGCAAGCCGAGTCGGGGTTCCCTGGCGTTGGAGAGGAGTCATTGGAGGCTCTCCTGATTAGCAAGGGGAAGGCGTTGCCAGCAGACGCCTCCGCGGCCGACCACCGCAAGACGGACTTGGTTCTGGCTGCGATTTCGGCGATCAAGCCAGACTTGACCGACAAGGAGGCGTCTGAATGCCTGTGTCGGGGGTTCTTGCAAGAGCTGCCCGACGCGCACGCTGACCTCTACGTCCCGCCCGACATGCTCGGAGAGGTGCTCGTGCCAGGGGAAGCTCAAGCCGTGGAGAAGTACGCCGTGCAGGTGGCGGCGGTGCACGCGGAGAGGGAGCACATCGTGGCCACCCGCGACAAGCGCGTGCAGAAGTACTTCAGGAGGGCCCCCGCACCGGCGCACAGCCAGACGCAGAGAAAAGGCCCGCGGTGGCTGCCCGAGAAGGACGCCAAGAGCACCGAGCAGATCACGAAGTGGATGCTGAAGTGGGTCCCTCGGGGGGGATCCATTGACGTGGACGACTATAATGGCCGTTGGCGTGCGCTGTACCCGCCGACGAACCAATGGAAGTCTGTGTCGTGGACGAAGCGGGGCTACGAGTGCGCAGCCTGCGAGGCGATTTGGTGGACGTGGACGTTCCATTACGATTTCACCAAGGAGGCCGCTCCATTTGACATGGAAGAACTGGCCAAACGCTTCCGCGAGGCGGAGCTTCCGTGAGCGACGAAGCAATGTGTGTATCGATGACAGGCAGCGCTGCAGCACTTTTTGACGTCATCCTGTCTGGCGCTGCTCGTCCGCAGTCTGTTCGGCGTCAAGCCTGTGCTGCGGCCCGCTCAGTTTCACCTGCTAGAGGCGCAAGCTTGTGCTGCCCCCATTTTTCGGCGTCAGCCTGCGCTGCGCCCCAATGTCTGTTGTTTTGCGTATTGGGCGGCGCCGACGCGAGGCAGCAGTGCCGAGGAGTAGGTTCGCGGAAAAACTTCCCCCTCCTACGTCCCCCATTTCCTCTTCCATCCCATTTCTCGTGGCGGGAGGGGGGGGAGGGGGGCCTCCAAAGCGCGACGTTCAGAGTTGGATGGTCGAAGTTCGAAGTTCTAACTTAGACCTCCTGATTTCGAAGTTCGGGCTTCGAAGTTCGAACTTGAAACGTCGTCGGTTGGAGGCCCTCCAGGGCATGGCGAGTTTCGAATATATACCTTTGGAGGCCCCCCCCTGCCCTTCCTCAGCCTGCAGGCAGGCTTCTCGCCGCCCTCGCTCGCTCCGTTCCTCTTGCCCTTCCCCCCCTCTCGGTCCGCCGTCTGCCTTCGTGCTCCTCCTTCCGTCTGCGTCACCCCCCTCGCCCCCTCTCCGCCCGCCCGTCTTCCCTGTCGCCCGCCCCCCATCCATCTCGTCTTCGGCAACCGTTAGGCTCAAGCGCAGTGCGTCTGAGAAGCCTTTCGGCGACAAGCCTGCCGCGGCCCCCCAAACTCCGCCACGGAGCCCCTCGGCGCAGCCATGTCCTCCAGCAGCCGCGCCGAGAAGGCCGCAGACAAGGAGGCCGCGGCCATCCTCGCGAGCCTCAGCAGGGCGGGCGAGGCGGCCATCGAGCAGACGGTCGAGGACACGGTGAAGATCCTGCGTGCCGACCCTGGCCTGCTGTACCACTTGAACGCGCTCCTCCACAACGAGGAGTGGAAGGCGGTCCTCAGGGCGTCTGCCACCTCCAAGCCTGCCGAGAGCGGCGAGAAGCCCGAGCCGGAGCAGCCACAGGGCAAGAGGCTTCGCGCGGGCTTGAAGAAGTTCGAGCACCTGGACAGGCAGAGGGCGGAGGAATCTTCATGCCCTGATTTGCGCCCGCTCCATCCCCCCCTCCCCCTTCCCCCTCCTGCCGGCTCTCGGCCCTCTTCCTCCTCCCACCCCCCCATCCCCCCCAAGAGTCAGGGGGGGCCCAATTTGCACACGTCGAACTTCGAAATTCGAAGTTCGAAGTTCGAACTTCGAAGGGTCCACGTTCGAACCTGGAGCTTTCGAGGCTTTCCTGGTTTGCCCTTCCCTGGCCTCGTGGCTTTTCGCCGCCCTCGCTAGCGCGCTCACAAGAGCATAAACGTCAGTTTCGCCGTCGTCCGTCGTCGTCGTCGTCGTCGTCCTCGTCGTCGTCGTCGTCGTCGTCTTCGTCTTCGTCGTTGGCGTCGTCATCGTCGTCGTCGTCGTCGCCGTCGCTGTCGCCGTCGCCGTCGCCGCCGCCGCCATCGTCGTCGTCGTCGTCGCGCCTCGTCTCTGTCGTCGTCTTGTTTCGCGGCCTTAGTCGCCACCAGACAAGGCAGAACGGTCTTGTCGACTTCTTGCTCCACAAGATGGAGCCCGAGCGCTTCCCGGAAACGCCGCTCGACGGTTGCTGGTGCGAGGCTTTCAAGCTGGGCCTGCTCTACCTGGGGCTCAGGGTCGGTCCAGACACCCCGCTCCCGACGATCACCTACGAGGGCCTGGAGACTTGGGAAGCTTTCGGCACGGCGCTAAGCCAGCACTACACCGCGAAGGGGCGCCCCCTGAGCACCGAGTACACCGACGACGACCTCAAGGACGGCTTTTACAGCGGGGCGAAGGGCGACAGCGAGGACGAGTGGTCGGTCACGTGCCGCCTCGACCACCAGGAGCCGAAGGCGGTCCTCAAGTTCGCCGCCGTGGAGCTTGAGTTTGATGACCCCTTCAACTACAACACGAGCTTGTCGCTCAAGAAAGACGACGGGCGCTCGTACAAGGTCGAAGACCTCCTGGGCGAGTTCGCAGCGAAGGGCGTCGTGGCTCCACCCCGCTCGCCGGACTGGACGGGCGCCGCCTTCGCGAAGAAGAGGGAGCCGACCACCCCGAAGCAGCCCGCGGACGGCGGCAAGGGCAAGGCCAAGGGCAACAAGCGGCCCTCCCCTTCGCCGCCGTCGGGGGCGGGGGTGTCCGACGCCCTGCGCAAGCGCCTCGCCGCGAAGTCGTTGGGTAGTGGCCCGTCGTCGGGGGCTGCTCGCTGAGGTGGGTGCTCAGGCGAAAAGCCGACGACAGTGAGAGTCCCTGTGCGAGTTTTAAACGCGCGCGCCCGCTGATGCATGGCCTTTTTGATTGCTGCCGACGCGCGCTGCGTCAGCGCCGCGGCAAGGAAAGCGGCGACAAGCCTGTCCTCGTGCATTTTTTTCGCGCTGCGCGTGCGCTGGGCTCCACGACAAACTACAGGCTGTGCTGTACAGCAACTTTACGGTTTCCCCGCATCCCTCTCTGCTCCGAGAGACGACGCTGGCACGTGAAGCGAACGGCTAAGCGCGCCGTTTGGACTGGCCGTGGCTCGGAGGTGAGAGGCCTCTGCACCCGCGGCGTTGGCCTGACGCTGCGCGCACGTCGGCGCCTCGTTGTCGACTGCGGCCTGCCGCGCTCCTGGAGCTGAAAAAAGAAACATTACTTTCATGGATGCCGTTCGGCCTCGTTTGAGCCTTCCACCTCCTCCTCCTCCCCCTCCTCTCTCCCTGTTCCTCCCTCCTTCCGTCCCCCGAGCGCGAAAAGCCAGGCCCGCCCTCCCCTCTCCGCCCCCTGCGCGCTCTCCCCCCTTCCCCCCCCCCCCCTCCCCCGCCCCCCTGTCTTCCTCCGCCCCGCTCCTTTTGGCGGGGGCTTCCAAAAAAGAAGATTCAGAGTTAAAAGTTCGAAGTCCGAAGTTCGAAGTTCGAACTCCGAACTTCGAAATTCGCACTTCGAAATTCGAACTTGGAACCTCGTCGGTTCGAGGCCCTCCCGGGGGGTGCGTGTTTGAAACTTCTACCTTTGGGACCACCCCCTCCTCCCCTTCCGTGTCCCTTCCCCTTCTTGCCACTCCCCCTCCCCCCTCTTGCCCTCCTGCTCGCCCCCGACGTGGACGCGCCGAGGCGCAGAAACAATGCCAACAGCAAGCGCGCCTATGCGTGAGCCCCCTTCATGTGCGGTCGTGGGAACGACTACTGATGCGGATCGGTACAACGTCGTTGTTAAGACGTAAAGGAATCATCTCATCGATTGGTTCGCTTCCCAATGTGTTTGGTGTCAGCCGTTGGTGCATTAAGAAAAAAATGGCCCCTTCGCGCGCGTGTTTGCCCCATTGCGCGTTGGGGTTGCGCGGGTGTCAGAAAACGTCAACAGAAGTGCACAACGTAATCTTTCCGAGTGAAAAACACGCGCGTGTTCTAGCGTTTACACATTTGCACGCACGTTGCAAAGAATATGTGCCGCGTGTTTCCGTGGCCCCTGAGGTCATGCCACAGCGTTAAGCGAATAGACAGAGCCCCCCCGAGCGACAGGCGACCGTGCATGAGTAGGTCCATGAAACGGTACGCACAGAATACTGCGCGGGATAGCATTCCAAAAAATGCGGAACACCTTCCCGAACCAGTGGAACCTGGGTACGTTTTAAGGTGGGTATGTTTTCCCGGCCCGTTGCCCGGTGATGATGGTGATGCTGCATCACCATCATCACCGTCGCTATCGTTTTCGTCATTAGCATCATCACCGCCATCATGATCATCATCCTTCGTATCCTCCACTTTCGTCACCTTCTCTTTATTTTCGCCCTCCTTTTCCCCATGATCACATCACCAGCAACAGCATCAGCATCGCCAGCTTTATCCCCATTGTCATCACCATCACCACCACCGCCGCCATCATCATCAGGCGCCTCCCCCTCCTCTTCTTCATCTATCTTCCCACAATCACATCCTCATCAGCATAAGCAGGATAAGCTTGGCCGCCAGCTTGGGGCCGACCCTGAGCTGCTCCATCAGTGAGCCTGCCACATCAGCATAAGCAGCATAACCGTCATCATCAGCATCGCCGCCATTTTCACCACCATCCTCATCGTCATCCTCATCATCATCATCCTCATCATCATCATCCTCATCATCATCATCATCATCATCATCATCATCATCATCATCATCAGCAGCAGCAACAGCAGCAGCATCCCCATCAGTCTGGGCGCCGCCGACGGGCGACGGGCGACCCGGCCCCAGGCGCTGCGCCAGGAGCTCCGCGCCGGAGGCGGGGCCCCAGCGGCAGCGGCGGCGCCGCCGTGAGCGGGGGCCGGCCGGGCGCGGCCGCGCGCGAGGGGGGAGGAGCGAGGATCGCTCCGGGGGAGGCGGGTCCGGAGAGGGCTCCAGGTCCCGAGGTTCCTCGCCGCTCCTCGGGCCCGTGGAGCCCTCCAGGGGCCCCTGGCAGAAGACGGCTCCGGGTGAGCAGGGGAAGGCCCCGGGGCCCAGGACCCGAGTCCCGCAGGAGCCGCGTCCCCCACGCTGCGAGGAGCCAGGCAGTGGCGAGGCGTCGCGGCTCGCTTGCAGGCCCGCCAGGGAGTGTTCCGAGGACCTTTTGGGTGGTTTGCACGGAGTGTTCTCAGAGCGCTTTTGGTCGAGATGGTCTTGTCTTCGCCAGTCGGCTGCATGTCCGATAAAACATTATTGTTGCTATTCGAGCACTCGGTGTTTCTGAGATTTGTTGTAGGGCCTATAGGTATGCCAGGACGGCCGGTCCTTGCTTAAAAGAGGAGAGGGAGGAGGATGACGAGGAGCTAGGAACAAGCAGGGGGATGAGAAAGAGGAGGAGCAGTGGTACGAGGATCGGATTCGGATCGGGAGTCCGCGAGAGGGCTCCATAATGGAGCCACAGCCACAGCCGTGGGCGTACAGTCACCCCCGCGCATCTGCAGGCTGCAGGCTCGCGAATGGCGGCCAAATGGGCTTCAAGAGCAACAGCTGGTGCTAGCTCTGACGAGCAAGGCATGTGCAGGGTCAGGTGAAAACAAGGGGGAAGCAAGGCGAGGAGTAGGAGGAGGAAGAGGAGGAGGTGGAGGAGCAGATGGAGGTGGAGGAGGTGGAGGAGGAGGAGGAGAAGAAAATGGAGGAGGAGGAGGAGGAGGAGGACGTGGAGAAAAGGCGAGGAGGAGGAGGAGGAGGAGGAGGAGGAGGATGGGTTGAGGAGGAGTGGCCCTCTGCCGGGGTGGCCTCTGGCGCGCAGCCTCAGGACTGCGGCCCGTGAGGGTCGGCCGAGGTTTCAGAGGGCATCCAGGGTTCACGGGTGCCATCTGGACTCGGAGGGCGTTTCTTTTTGATTCTTGGTGGTCGCGAGCGTGACCAGGAGGGAGTGAGGGGGGGGGGATGGGGGGGGCAGGGCCATTCACGGGCAGTATCGCGAACAGCAGAGATAGGCTCTTCGTTCGGTTTCGATCAGGTGCGCCTCGCCGAGAGCGTTCTGGGGCTGCCCCGGGTCGCCCCGAAACTGTTCCAGAGGCCCGAGGTGTGGCCCGAAGACCACAGGGACTGGAGGAGGAGGCCGTGGGGGTGAGCGCTAGCAGGGGGTCGCCCGATGCCCTCCGAGATCCTCTGGCCGATCTGGGGTCGGGAGTCACCTGGAGCCGACCCCGCTCCTCGGGACGATCGAAATGGGCACGGAAAGACTGGGTACGGTAGGTTTGCGTCGTGTCGACCAGCGGCGACCCCAGCGCGGGCGTTCAAGGTTGAACGCCGCCGGCGGCCCAGAATCGATCGATGTTGAACGATCGGACGTTGCGGCAGCGGCCGATCGTTCAAGGTTGAACGATCCCTGCGGTGTCAAAAACCAACGCTGGGGTCGGCACGACACGAACCTGCCGTACGATGCCCAATAGTAGTTCTTGTTCATTTTGAACCTGACTCGCTGTTTGCGCCGCCGCGGACGTGGTTCTTTGAAGACAGAAAGCCTCCTGCCCAACAGCGGGCCGCTGTCGGTTTTGGGCAACATTTGCTGTCGGGCACTGTGCCCATTTTTGTCCGTACCCACCGCGGGCGTCCAAAGCTCCCCCGCCCCCCGAGGACCCGGGTGTGTGGAAGCTGCCTCGTGGCCGGCCGAGCTTCCAGACGCTGCCTTGGCCGGCCCGGGCTTGTGCAGCCCGGGGCCAGGGCGTGCTCCAATTTGCGGCCAAGCGATGAAGGCAATGCCCCATGCCCAGCGTGCTCAAACTGCGGCTTCTTAGAAGCACCCATGCGTCTCAGAAGGCGCGGGCCTTCTCTATGTACCTATGGTAAGACTGGCGCCTTCTAAGAAGCGGCCTCCTAAGAAGCCTTCCCCCCCTCCCCCTACCCCCCTACCCCCCTGTGCGCGCCGCCACTGCATCCAGCGACCCAGGCGAGAAGTTACTAGGTGTCGAATCGTCCCTGCCCGACTTGTGGTTTTGATCGCTTGGTCGCATTAGCCTTGGCCGACCGGACCGGGCTGGGCGCGTACCCGATGGCGCTCGGGGGGCACGGGGGGGCCAAACCCGCTCGGCGTCTTCCGCCTGGTCGGCCGCCGACTGGGGCAGCTGAACTGGCTCGGTTTCAACAGAGTCACGGAAAACTTGGCCCGCTAGGCTCGGGCCGGACGAAAGGGGGGGATTGGGAAAGGGGGGGGTTACGAAATTTGCTGCATGCAGCTGGTTTCGGCCCCACCGAGGGGCCGCCTCCGGCGCCGGGAGGCGCCGGGAAAATCAGCTACGTGAGCTGATTCTCAACCCCCCCTTTGCTATCCCCCCCTTTCGCCCGACCCGATAGGTAAAACGACGCGAAGATCGGGACAAAATCGGATCGGGATAACTCGCAATCTCTGAGAATCGGCGGGTTTGGAGGATGTATTGGGCGCCGCGGCCGCTCCAGAGCGTTCCGGAACGCTCTGAGAGCGCTCCGGAACGCTCTGGAGCGATTTATCCCGATCCTAGCCCTGTTTTAAGAGGCCACCGGAAGGGCTCGATCTCGGGTCCGCTCGGCGGCCGACGTGGGCTCAGACGCCGACGTGGCTCAGACGGGAGCCCAGGGCGAGCGCGCAGGCCGCCGCCGTTGCGGGCAAGACTCGCCTCCATGTCCACTGCGCCCTGGATGTTCTTCGGAAGAGCGCCACAAGGCCGAGGCGCCCTGGATACGGATACTCCAGATTTCGTAATAAAGGGAGGGGGGTCTCATTTCGGGGGGGGTCTCTCCCAGGCTATCTCGGAGGGCCTAGGGGGGGTCTGGGAATGATGTTTTGCAGGGTTCTCCCACGGGGGAGGTCTGAAATGGCTTGTCTTGGAGGGTCCAGACCCCCTCCCTTTCATTACGAAATCTGGAGTACAAATCAAGCCTGCAGTGGTAGACTTTTGTCCATGTCCAGTGCGCCCCGGGTTTTCTGGAAAGGGGAGTCCGAAGTTTCAAGCTGCAGTGGATCTGAGCAGACGTCTTGCCCGCCACTGTCGAATCGCATGCAGCGATCTGCAGGTCGCGCACTACGGGTCACTAGGCCTCCGAGATGGGGTCGGGGTAGATGGGATCGGATGGTCTTGCCGCCGCATCACCGATGCACCGGCGATACTCGATGGGGAGCCCGATGTTCTCCACGCCGATGGCGCCGATGCATCGCCGATGTCGATCATGCATCGCCGATGCATCGGCTATGCATGGGTGATGCGACGCGATCCTCCGACCCCCTCTATTCGGACGCCATCTGTCAGGAGGGAAGAAACACACAGACACAATTCATCGTCGATCCCCAGAAAGTGTGGGAAACTATGGGAAGTGTGTGGGGGAAGACAGACGCCCAGAAGACATGGGAGCATATGGGGAATTCCTTGTGACTTGTGCCTATTTGTTAGTGTGTCCTCCGAGCCACTCTTGGCCAGGGCCTTTGTGGGCCGTTTTTTCAACGTTTCCAAAAAAATGTCCATTGAAAATGGAAACGGCAAAAAAACGGTGACCGGAATCGGCAAAAAAACGGCTCCAGGATTGGAACCGGAGCCGGAACCGGTAAAAAAACGGCGACGGAACCGGTAAAAAACGGCGTCGGAAGCGGTAAAAAACGGCAAAACGGAACCGGTAACAAAAACGGCCCTGTCGTTTCCAGGGCCCAGTAAGGCCAGGGCAGCCTCTTGGCCCCTCTTGGCCGGGGCAGCCTCTGAGGCCGCCCCTGGCCAGGGCCACCTCCCCGCGCGCAGCCGAGCAGCGGGGCGCGCGCGCAGCGCCCGGGCGGACGCCCGCCCGCCTCGGCAGCCCGCGGGCCTCCGCCGCGAAGCAGAGGCTCGGCGGCGCGCCCGCTCCGTGGGAGGCTAGAGGGCTATTGAGCTATAGGGCTACAGAGCTATAGGGCTCTTGAGCTATAGGGCTATAGAGTTGTAGGGCTATAGGGCTATAGGGCTTAGGGCTATATGGCACCCCTGGGCACCCCCGGGCACCCCCGGGCACGCCAGGGCACCCGGGCACCTGGGCACCCTCGAGCGCCCGCCGCGGCCGCGGAAGGCCGCACGGGCCGCCAGATTTATGTCTGGCGTGTCCCCCTACAGGGGGATTGTCGACGAAAAATTAAACATACCCCAAAACACCCCCAAAAGGTAAAAAGATATTCAAGAAAGAGTCCCCAGGCTATTTTTACCTAACAGCGAAGACTGATAGGTTTCTAGTTGACTCAAAAGAGCTCACAGATCACTCCACAGGGGGGTCCGGGCAGGTGTTGGGGAGTTGCCGGGCGGCAGGGTGCCGGGCTCGTTTTTCACCAACAGTCACACACTTCGTGCTCTTCGACTTCCCAGAACTCCATTCCCAGGCCACATTCTCAATACCCGGATGCAACAGTCATACACTTCGTGCTCTTCGAGATCCCAGAACGCCATTCCCGGGCCACCTTTAGAATAACCGGATGCAACAGTCACACACTTCGTGCTCTTCGAGTTCCCAGAACTCCATTCCCGGGCCACATTTTGGATGCCCGGAGCCAACTGTAGGCCACTTCGTGCTCTTCGATTTCCCAGAACTCCATTCCCGGGCCACATTTTGAATGCCCGGAGCCAACTGTAGGCCACTTCGTGCTCTTCGAGTTCCCAGAACTCCATTCCCGGGCCACATTTTGAATGCCCGGAGCCAACTGTAGGCCACTTCGTGCTCTTCGAGTTCCCAGAACTCCATTCCCGGGCCACATTTTGAATGCCCGTAGCCAACTGTAGGCAACTTCGTGCTCTTCGACTTCCCAGAACTCCCATTCCTGGGCCACATTTTCAGCAGGGGCAAGAGCACGACGAGGAGGAGGACGAGCAAGACCAGGAGGACGAGGACGAGCAGGAGCAGGACGAGGAGCAGGAGGAGCAGGAGAAGAAGGACGAGCAGGAGGAGGAGGAGGACGAGCAGGAGGAGGAGGACGACCAGGAGGAGGAGGACGACCAGGAAGAGGAGGAGGAGGAGGAGGAGGGGAGGGGGAGGAGTACCAGGAGGAGGAGGATGAGGAGGATGAGGAGGAGGAGGAGGAGGAGGAGGAGGAGGAGGAGGAGGAGGAGGTGGAGGCGAGGAGGCGAGGAGGACGAGGAGGAGGAGGATGAGGAGGAGGAGGAGGAGGACGAGGAGGACGAGGGCGAGGAGGAAGAGGAGGAGGAGGACGAGGAGGACGAGGGCGAGGAGGAGGAGG
>CAUYUJ010017515.1:185000-233698 GCA_963575745.1 Prorocentrum cordatum | reverse complement strand
AGGAGGAGGACGAGGAGGAGGAGGTGGGAGGAGGGAGGAGCAGGATGAGGAGGAGGAGGACCAACGCCAGGCCTGGTCGTGCAGCCGAGGGACGGGAGCACGGGCCTTTACATACTACTATATTACACGGGACTTCAAGATTTGCCCGTCTTTGGATGGCGACCAGCCCGTATATCAGAGATATCATAATTCTGTGTATATCTGGTCAGCCCGTGCTCCGACGCCCCCAGACCCACATCCTGCAACTTGCAATTCGCAACTTCCCCACAGGACACTTGATAGGAGCCGCACTGGGTGCACACCATGGCCCATGGCCGCACCAAAACACGGTGACCCTGGAGCACGACGATTTCCTCAACGGCAGGCGCAGGGGCCCCAGGAGCCTCCAGAGGCTGCCCGTCCTGTGGCAAATCTACACCTAAATCCGCAGCCCCTTGAAGGGCAACATTCACCGCGTGAGACCTCATCGGGGGAGCTCGCTGGAGCTCCTGATCCACAGCCCCTTGAAGGGCAACATTCACCGCGTGAGACCTCATCGGGGGAGCTCGCTGGAGCTCCTGATCCACACGCGCCTTCAGCCTCTCTTGGGCCGTCGGCATGCAGGGGGTCCCCATCAGCTTTCCAAGACTGGCCTGCGTACGGGCAACCGCGAGACACTCTTTACACTAGAAAACCTGGGGGGGCCCTAATCACCATACTATGAGCAGTGAGACTTGCATAGGGCACCTTACGAGTGGAGAGCCCCAGGAGATGATCGGGGCGCTCGCTCAGCTGGTCACGTGCAGCCATCTTGGCCGCTGCCCAAGAGAAGAACTTCGCCTGCATAGTACAATCCTGACGACATGCCTCGTAATACTTGACGACGGTGTTAGGCTCAGCGTGGACGAGGGTGACGAGGGCACCTCTTTTCGCAAAGTCTTCTGCCCATCTATTCCCCATCACAGCCTCCCAGTCGACATGTTTATCCACTGCACACTCCAAGAAACTCTCATCCGTGTGGTGCGCAGGGCACCAAGAAAAGGCAGGCCGCCCTTCTCCTCCAGGGTATAATGCCAGGATGGGGCGCCAGATATCAGCATAGGGTGCATGAGCATCAGCCAGTTCATGTGACCAACTGCTAGCTTCATCAATTAAACCGAGCAGGTCTTAGACGACCAAGGTGATCTGCAAGAGATGTGAGAGGGCTTGTAGAACAGCAAATCGTTCGGCACGGCCAACCGTTTGGATCGGCCCCCACAAGGGCCCAAACACTGCACGCATTGACATCCCGTTATCACCCAATTGCACCGCCGACCACCCACATCTGCGTAGCTCTGGCCAGCTCGGGGCCATCCCAGAACCATCGGCATAGCACACACTACTCCAGGAACTCCGATCAGAACTCCAATCTCCCCCAAACTCAACCTCTAGCTTGTCTTCCACATAAGGAGGCACTACACATAATAGTTAGAACATTTCCCAAACCGAGTGCCGCCTCGCAATCCCTGCTCGATGGAGCGCGTCGGCGCAAATGGAGCGCCGTACGCTCCTGACTGCCGAACGCAACGGGCAGCCATGCATTGGTGAAGTTCGAGGCCTAATACTTCAGGAGGAAGCTCGAGACGAAGAGCGGCCTTGCCTGGAGGAGGAGGGGGAGGAGGCGGAGGAGGAGGAGGAGGAGCCCGCCTCAGAACCCCTTAGGGGGACAGGCCTGACCTAAGGAGTGTGCTTGCAGCGTCGCCGTCTCCATCGTTCTGGCCCGGGGCGGAATGTGTGCTCAAGCTGCGACGGAAGTGGTTCCACACTTGGAGACTGTTGTTTTTAGGGTCCGGCGACAACCCGGGTTATCGGGCTTGCCCCCCTCCACCCCCCGAGGATAACTTGACCTTGCCGCTTGTGCAGGTCCGGGGTGAGGGGGCGCGGGCATATGCAGGGCTTCCCACAGCGCGAAGGTTATGTCATCGGCCGGCTCCCTTCTCCCCCCCCCTGCCCGGAAAACCAGGGTTATCGCCGATAAGAATAACGGTATCTTGGTTTGGGAAGTCGAACTCGATCGCGGCGGCTCGTGCCCCCTTGCGTGTCTCCTTGAGCTACCACTCGCCCAGATGGCGCGGCTAAGCACCTAAATGTGTAGTCGAGTGGGCTCTTTGTCTCTCTCTCTCTCTCTCGTTCTTTCTCTCTCTCTCTCTCTCTCGCTATACATATATATATATATATAGATTCTCTCTCTCTCTCTCTCTCTTTGTCTCTCTTCGCATTCACAAGGGAAGTGGGTACCCCTAGGCCCTGGCCTCTGGATTCGATCTCAGAACCAGCGTTTCCTTTGGAAGCGCTCGAGGGGGGGACATCAGGATTGTATATGGCAGCGCTTTTGGTTGCTGGGGCGTCGGCGGCATCTGGCGCCTCTTCATGAGCGCTTTCAGACACCGAGACTACAAGCATCCGACCGTGCCCCGCCGCTCTTGGCAAGTCCTCGGGTTCGCGGCATCCGGGGCCGGTGGATTCCCTTTTCTGCCTTGCGTCATTTCCCTTGCCCTGTTGATCCGACTGGGCCTCGCACTGGTCCAAGACTGCTCAGATCCCCAAAAGCGTGCCCTACTTTCTCACTCCTCCGTTTCGTATTCCTCCCGCTTCCATGATCTTTCCTCCTTCCTTTCCTTCTCCTCCTCCGCCTTCCTCCTCCCCTCCCTCCTCCATCCTCGCTCCTCAATATTCGCTCTGCCATCACATGCGTTCGGCTCCGTCTCCTCTTCCTCCTCTTCCTCGTCCTCCTCCTCCTGCTCCTCCCCCTCCTCCCCCTCCTCCTCCTCCTCCTCCTCCTCCTCCTCCTCCTCCTCCTCCTCCTCCTCCTACTCGTTCTCCCTCCTCCTCCTCCCTGCCCTCGTCCTCTCTCTTTTTTTCCTCCACCTGCCCCCTCTTCTGCGCCATCCGATTCTCCAGCACGGAGCGCGCGCTGAGTTTGTTGGCTGAGAGGGGCCCCTCCCGGGGCCAGGGCATTTGCCAAGCAGTCCGCTGGCTGCGAGCATGTCAGCGACGCAGGTGGGCGGGGCGCACAAGGGTGAGGCAAGGGTTAAGTCGGGCCTATCCCTCTACAGGGGGAATATTCAAGAATAGTCAAGAAATAGTCAGGGGACGATTTGTTTTAGCATTTTTGATTATTTGGGGGTCTTTGTTATTTTTTTGTCCAAAATCCCCCTGTAGGGGGACATGCCCGACCGAAGGCGAGCGAGGTGGTCTTTAAGAAGGCTGGGCGCGTCTTGAGGAAATCGGGGCCCTTCTGAGCTGGCCAGTGGGGCTCTCCTAAGAAGGCGGGACGGCTCCTGGGAGGCCCCCCCTCCTCCTCCTCCTCCTCCTCTTCCTCCTCCTCCTCCTCCTCCTCCTCCTCCTCCTCCTCCTCCTCCTGGTCCTCCCCATGCCTTCTAGGCAGTCCCCCCCCCCGGGAGGCCTCTTGAGAGGTCGCCCCCCTCGCAACCACCCCCTCGTGCGCGCGCCGCCGATCGCGCGCGGCGCCCACGGTCGCGGGGTCGGATGCACGCCCTCGGCCGGCGAGCCTCCCGGTGCAGCAGGACCACGCCGTGCTGGCGGACATGGGCTGCCGCAACACCGTCTTCAACGCCGCGGCGCAGTCTGCGGCAAATGACCTGCGCTGTGCCGCCACTGCCGAAGCCAGGGGCCAGGCTGCAAGTACCTGCAAAGGGGCAGGCACTGCTCTCTGCTGGAGGGGAGGAGTCTGCGGAGTTCCCGCGGGAGGGCGTGCCCCCACCTCCTCTCCCTCGTGACTGAAAGCGCAGCGGGAGGCTTTTTGGTCTTTTTCGGCAGCCAGGGGGCCATCGCCGGGCCCCAGAACCGTCGGAGAACGATTCTGGACGAAACAGTCGGAGAACCAGTTGGGAGTGAGCCATGGAGCAGTGATTCTGCATCCACGAAGAGTGGGTAGCCGGGGGGGTGGTTGATTGATCTGACCAGACCTTACCAGTTGGCAATGAGCCATGGAGCAGTGATTTTGCGGGTACGCGGAGATACCGCCAAGTACATTTTGGGTAGTCCGGGGTGGACGCATGATCATGAAGAGACCTCACGGCCAGTTCCGCCGACCCCGAGAGGTGAACAGCGTGGGCGCAATGTGCGGAAGGGCGATGAGGGCCAGGGGTTTGTGGCGTGCGGCTGCGATGCGAGTGCGAACAACGATCGGTCTTCGGCATATCCCGCCATTGCACCTATGTCGTGCTCAAGAGGCCAAGGGGCTATCTGGATAGAGCTGGGTGCTCTGTGGCCTCTGTGGCCCACCTGGGGCCTCTTGCCGTCTCTCGGGATTTCTTGTGGGTCTCTTGGGATTGTTGGATGCTGTTTGAGGCGTCTTGGTGCCGTCTTGGGTCAGTCTGTGGGGCTTCTTCGACTGTGTTGCACGCTCTTGCTTGGTTCCTGCAGTGGCGATCATGTGAAAACCACCCAGCGAAACCACAGGAATTCGCAGGATTTGGGCCCCTCAGGCCTGCCCCCCAGCCTCTCGCGACGGCCCGCGAGATCCCCAGGAGTGCCGAAGTTGGCCGCGATTGGTCCCGAGAGGGTTCTTGCGGTCTCAGATGGCTGCGAGCTCGCCCGAGTCACTTCAGGGAGGAGGCAGGGTCTCCCCCCCCCCACCCCCGGGACCCCCTTCCAGGTTACTCCCCCCCCTTCCCTTGGGGGAGAAGGGATCGCAGGGAAGATCTTCCCCGTTCGATTCGTCTCCTCCGCGTGTTCCCCCCCCCCCCCCCCTGGGTCGAGTCTCCTCGGGATGGCGAGCTTGGAAAGCCCCAGATGGTTGCAGGGAAAGGGGGGGAAAGCTCCGAATGGAAAATTGCATCCCAGGACCACCCCTGGACGACCACCCCGTGACTCCCTGACACACTTTTTTCCGAGCGTCCCACATTACGTCACATTGCACGGGGGGAAGTGGCAGTCGAAACCCGTCTGGACAAGCAGTCGTCGGGAATCAGAGGGCGGGCCAACTTTTTGCCGACGTCGCCATCCCGCCAAGCAGGCGCCAGAGCACCATGACTTCCCCACATACTCCGACTCTGCCGTCGATTTTGGGATGCCAGGGCGTTGTGCGGCACAACTTGTGCCGTCTTTTTAATATACGTGTCCAACTTTTTCGTTTGGGAAGTCATGCTCGAATACGGTTCCGCATTCCGCATTGCCCTCAAGGAAGCAAGCGAGAACACAGGCATCACCCTCCTGCAGGGCCCGAGCTAAGCTAAACGGTGTGTTGGCGATCCTGTGGACCGTTCTAGTGTTGATGTCGTGCTATGCAGCAGGGGTGGAACGACGACGGAGCGAGGGAACACGAAGACGGAACGAACACGAACAAGACCGCGTAGCTCGAGCCTGGCCCTCCCCCACCCCTCTCCCACTCCTCCTCGGGGGCACCGGAGATAGGCATAGGGGGGGATGCATCGACCCCCAATCGCCCATTGATCGCCGATAGGGCCCCGATGACCCCAACCTGCCCAGGAGGGTGCGGATTCACTATCGGAGGCCTATCGCCGATCCATCGGCGAAGTATCGCCAATTCCAGGTCGATGCATCCCCCCCTATGCCAGTCCCCCCCCCCTGACGCTGCCCCTCACCTCCCCTCCCTTTCGGTCCATGGGGGGGGGTCTAAGGCTCGCCCTGCCAGCCGGTGCCCCACCGAAGGCTCTCGTCCCTCGGTGGCCTTGGGGTCCCACAGCAGTTCTTGCGCACCGCGGGACCTCCAGCAATCGACGAAGATTATGATGTTCCAACCTGCTTTAGCCTTGATCGCCAGACAGAATTTCGAGCACCAAAAAAGTACCGAAACTCAATTGTTTTCACGTGTTGGGTCCTGGGAGACACTCGTCCGACACTGTTTCGACACTTTCCCGGGTGCTCGAGTTTATGTCCGGGATGTGGTCCTTAAGTACGATGGGAACAGCATACGACGAAGAGTGTGCCCCAGGATATCTGACAGCCAGGGTTCTTCTTGCAGTAGGTTCGCGTCGTGTCGACCCGCGGCGACCCCTCCGCCCTGCGTTCAATGTGGAACGCCGCCGGCGACCCAGAATCGGTTGACGCTGAGCGATCTGACGTTTCGGAGACGGCCGATCGTTGGAGGCTGAGTGATCCCAGCGGTGTCAGGAACCAACGCCGAAGTCGGCACGACACGAACCCGCCGCATGCGTCTACTGTACGCGCTGGTGGCTGCATCCGCACTCTTCTGGGATCCCAAGGACCTCGCGCATCTCGCCGCGGCTGGCGTAGGCGCCGCCTCTTCTTCTGCTGGGGCGGAGTGGGGATGGTTCGAGGCTTGTGCTGAGGGCCGTGAGGAGGGCGATTCGGATGGGGGCGGGCATGGGGCGATCGTGGGATGCGAAGGCTGATGGTATGCGACCTGTGGATGTTGGAAACTGGCAGTGTGGGCCACACGTGCGGATGCAGATTCACAAATGTACAGTCGGGGCCCTGAAGAAGGAACCCTTTTTGTTGGGAAGGGGCTCCGTGTTCCTTAGTTGCTTTACAGTGCTCCTTGGGTTTTCCTGAGGTTTTCCATGGAACATCGACGTTTAATATATGGGAAAAAGGGGCCTCGTTCCTTATTTTTCGTTCCTTAGGTCAACTCCCCGACTGTATGAGATGGAAGCTTCTGCCTGCAAGAAACTGCATGGGCGTGGCGGCGATTCGCCTGGTGGCGGGAGTTCGCTGGACTGGTGTGGACGGGGTTTCGCCAGGGGGGGGTCCTCGGACCTTCGACCCAGGGATCCGATGCTGCTCCTAAACTTTGGAGCGGCGTGGTTTTGGCCGTCTTCTCCTCCTCCTCCTCCTCCTCCTCCTCCTCCTCAGGCTTCTCCTCCTCCTCCTCCTCCTCGTCCTCCTCCTCCTGCTTCTCCTCGTCCTCCTCCTCCTCCCCCTTCTCCTCCTCCTTGTCCTCCTCCTCCTCGTCCTCCTCCTCCTGCTCCTCCTCCTCCTCCTCCTCCTCGGCGCCCCCTGCGCTGGCCTGGTGCGGCGGGATTTCGCCCGGTGGGCGGCCGCGGGCGCCTCGGGGGGGCGCCCCCTGCGCTGGCTGGGTGTGTCGAGAGGCTCTCCGCCCTGCTGGGCGACCGTGGCACCCCATGAGGGGCTTGCACGGCATTGCCTGCATCACGTATCGGACCGGACGAAGGGGGGGGATTGGGAAAGGGGGGGTTACGAAATTTGCTGCGTGCAGCTGGATTCGGCCTCACCGAGGGGCCCATTCCTCGATACACGGCCGCCTCCGGCGCCGGGAGGCGCAGGGAAAATCAGCTGCGTGAGCCGATTCCCAAACCCCCCCTTTGCTAATCCCCCCCTTTCGCCCGACCCAAACGTAGCTTCAGGTCGGGCTTGTCCCTCTTCAGTGGGAATATTCGGAAGCAGTCTCCAAAAAATAGTCTGGGGACGATTGTTTGAGCATTTATTCTGCAAGTTTAGGTATCTTTTAAACTATGTTTTGATATTTCGTCCAACATCGCCATGTATGCGGACATGCCCGACCTAAACATAGCTGGCACCACTCTGTCTACACTCGAATAAGAAAAAACGCCATAAGCATAAACTTGCGGCGCTCCGCTCGGATTTCTTGGGTCCGCGCTGGGCCCTCCCCGGCGGCGCCTCCGGCGCCGCCCCTGGCGCGGCACAGCTCCAAGAAGTGCGCGCGGAGCGCCGAGAGTGTATGTTGATGGCGTTGCTCTTCTCCGATACACCTCGCAGCCTGCACCGCATGCATGGTACCACGCAGCTTTCCCACAGCGTATGACACATAACTCAGGAGAGGAAAAAACACAGACACAATTAATCCTCGATTCCCCAGAAAATATGAGAAAATATGGGAAGTGGGGGGGAAGACAGAAACCAAGAAAATATTGGAACAGATGGGGAATCTTTTTATTTGTGTGTATTTATTTGTGTGTCCTGGGGCCCCTTCAATAACGTGCACCACGCAGGTAGCACCGCACATAACTAACACCACAGTACATGCACCACATCTCCAGCACCAAGCTCATGGTGCACCACCTTGCTCGCATCTCGCAGAGCTTGCACCGCACAGCGTGCACCACATAGCTTACACGCCCAGGGTGTAACATCTTACGGCTACTGGTGAACATATCGGAGTCGCCTAGGGCCTAGGGGGACTCACCGCCGCCCCCGGTCTTTTGGGAATCACTGCCACGGTGGCCAGAGCTGTGCAAAGTTATCGGGCCATGAGTTGCCCCAACCGTAGTGGAAACCCTTCGGGGAACACGCGGGGGAGAAAGGAGAAGAACCGGAGCAGAGGGAAGAAAAATAGAGAGGAGGAGGAGGATGAACAGGTGGAGGAGGAGGAGGAGGAGGAGGAAGCCTCTTGGGAGCCTCTTGGGACAGCCTCGTGGCCTCCCGGGAGCTTCCTGGGAGACTTTTGGAGTGCTCTTGGGAGCTTCCTTTGTCCTCTTGGGGGCCTTTGGGGACTTCGTTGGGGCCTCTTTGGCGGTCCTAAAGCGTTTCTGGCCCGTCTGACGCCGTTGGAAACAGTCTTGGATGCCTCTCTGCCCCCTCTTTGGGGCCCTGTTGGGGCGCTTTCGGACCGTCTTGAAGATCATCTTGGGCGTCTTGGAGGTCCCTTGGGCCGTTTTGGGGCCGTCTTGGGGGCCTCTTGGGCAGCCTTGTGCCGTCGGAAGGCCGATAAGAACGACATGCCAAAACCCTTCGGACAACACCTAAGGGCAATCAATGATTTTGGCCTCTTCGGGACCTCCTGGAGGACCTCTTGGAGGCATTTAGAGGCGTCTTCATGGCCTCTTGGGAGACTCTTGGGCCGTCTTGGCCGTCTGTGAGGCTTCTTGGGCGGACTTGGAGGCATCTTTGACCCCCGTAGGCCGTCTAGGGGGCCACCTTAGATCATCTTGGGCGAACTTGGGAGCCATCTTGGCCGTCTGGGAGGCCATCGTGGGCAGCCGAAGCCCAAGGGGAAGTTAAACAAACAACCAAACATCTTACAGAACATACAGCACGCCGAGCACCCCTCTGGCAAGCCAACAGGGTGCGGCGGATCTCCAGTGGGCTTCGGCACATTCCGCCACCGTGCCTGGTTTGTCGGTCAGGTGCGCCTTGGATGTTTGTGAGGACCTAATGAGAGACTTCTTGGACGCTTGTCGGAGGCGGTGTTTTGAGGGCGTCGTGGAGGCATGTTGGTGGCCTCTTGCGGGCCTGATTTGGGCCGTTCGGGGCCTTTCGGGGGGCCTCTTGAGGCCTTCGGAGGGCAGCTCGGAGGCACCTGGGGGGATTGTTGGTTCATCTTGGTGCGGAGGGCTCAAACTGTCAGTTTGTGTTTCCCCTCCTTGGTCTGTCTTTGGGGGCCCTAGGGCCCCTCTTGGGGGCTCTCAGGCCGTTTTTGGGCGATCTTAGGCGCCTCTTGGGCCGTCATTGGACGCTTTGAAGACCAAAGAAGTCGCAATGCGAAAACCAACATGTTATGACGATTTGGGCATCTTGGGCGGCCTTCGAGAGCTTCCAGGACCGCCCAGGAAGTACCCAAGAGGGCTCCAGGACTCAGGACTGTCCCCGGGGCCATGTTGGGCCATGTCGGACGTGCATGTCCCGAGCAGCGCACTCTTGGCCTCTGGAAGGGTCACGCGGGGACCCCCCAGGAGTGCCCCGCCCAGAACTCCGGGCGATGGGGCCGCGGGGAACAGAGAGTTCGCAGGGACTCGAGGACACTCCAACTCGTGCTTCGGGGCACCGTGGCGGATACACACATTTGAATAGAGGTGTATCCGTATACAGGCATACACAGCGATGTATACGCATATGCACACATATACATATATGTAGAGAGATAGAGAGTGATACCGAGAGAAAGAGAGAAAGAGAGAGCGGGAGAAAGAGAGAGAGAGAGAGCGAGAGCGGGAGGCATGTATCGAGGGAGGGGGAGGGAGCAGAGAGGGGTATAACATGTCATATGTGTACATATCTATAAATATGTGTAGAGAGAACACACCAAACAAACAACGAATTAATCAATTCGATATAAGCGCGCACATCTACACACAGACACACAGGGATCGAGAGAGCAACTCGTAGAGAACGAGAGAACGAGACAACGAGGAGAGAGGGATATCAAGATGGCGAGAAGGAGAGGGAGAGAACGAGAGAGATACCCAGCTGCCTGCGACACGATCCGCCACCATGCCAGCTCAGCACCCTTCGCGGCGACTGCTCGGGGGGCGCACAGGAGGATATAACGTGTGAGAAGGAGGAGACGGAAGATTGTGGCCGTCACATGGTCCTCTTTTCGTGTTCAATGTCTAACGGGTTCTCATTGTGCTCATTTCGGTCGTCTTGGTGCTGTGTTACGCTTTCGTGAGGCGGTCTAGTGGGTCTCTCAGGGCCGTCTTTGGGCCATCTTGAGCAGTCCTGGAGCTCTCTTGGGCCGTCTTGCGGCCCTCTTGGTGGGAGAAGGGGGAGGAGGAGGAGGAGGAGGAGGAAGAGGAGGAGGAGGAGGAGGAGGAGGAGGAGGAAGAGGTGGAGGAGGAGGAGAAGGAGGAGGAGGAGGAGGAGCAGGAGGAGCAGGAGGTGCAGGAGGGGCAGGAGCAGGAAGAGGTTGGGAGGGGGATGAAGGGAACCACGAGGACGATGGCGAGGAGGCCGAGGGGCGATGCCGATCGGGGCAAGGCTGCTGTGCCAGCGACGCCGATCCCGAGTTAGTGTGGAGGCCCGGCCACCGGCGCGGATCCTTGCCCCACCCAGGCCAGAGAGGTACATTGGGGGCTCATGCTAAGAGACACCCTGCTTGCCTCCAGGGTGCCCTGGGTTTCTTGTGCTTCGAATTGTTTTGCGATGGAGAGCGTGACGTTCCCACAGCAAAACCCAATGGACGTCCTGGGGTCTCAGGGTTGGGATTCTTGTGGAAGGTTTCTTGTGGATTTGCACCCACTGTATGCCCGTGGCAAGGGAGCGCCGCCTTCCCCCTCTCTCTTCCCCCCTCCAGAGCATGGATATTGTTGGCCCACCCCATATCCACCATCCACCGCCTGCCGAGGTCCCCGAAGATCGATCAGGCGGTGGTTATCGGGCGAAACCGGGACCAGGATACATCGCCCCAGAGCGTTCCTGAATGTTCTCAGAGCGTTCTTGAGCGCTGTGGAACGGCCGCGGCGTCCGATACATCTTCCGGAATTGTCGGATCTAAGAGACCCCCCATGTAGTAACCCGGTCCGGTGTTGTCTGGGTCTTGGTTTCGTCATAGGCTATGAACGCTTATGCCCAGATGCCGACGTGCATTTGTTCACCACGCGGACCCCTGAAGTGTTGGACCCCGATGTTCATGCTGAGTGTATTTGTTGACGGTCCCTAGGGTCCAGCACAGGCCCCCGAAGGCTGAAAATTGCAGAATATCTTCCGTCGTGATTTTTCTCACTACGAGGGAGGTCGGACGGGCTTCGGACGAGGACCAAATCCGTTCCAGAGCGTTCCAGAACGCTCTGAGAAGGCCGCGACGCCCGAGGCATCCTCCAGAGCCGCCGGATCCCAGAGATTCCCGATGGATCCCCGTCCTGGCTCATTGTTCCAGTCCTCCTCCTCCTCCTCCTCCTCCTCCTCCTGCTGCTGCTCCTCCTCCTCCTCCTCCTCCTCCTCCTCCTGGCTTATTGTCTTCGCAGGAGACGCGGGGGGGACGGACAGCGCCCCGCCTCGCCCCTCGAAAGTCAAGCAGCAGCGAGGCGTCCTGGCTCGCCTACAGGCCCACCGAAGAACGTGCTGAGAATCTTGTGTGGTTTCCACGACGTGTTCTCAGGACATTTCTGGCTGGGGCTCCCTTGTTTCAACGCATCGGGTGTGGGTTCTAAGGACACTTCTTTCTTGTTCTTGGAACATCTCTGAGGCTCTGAGAACATTTCGTGGTAGGCCTAAAGGAATACCGGGACGGTCGGTCCCTGCTCAAGAAGAACCTCTCTCTCATTATATACATACATACACATACACATATAGCATTCGGAATAGTATTGGCTTTTGGCATGTCGCCGGGCGCGATTTTGTTCTAGTATGTTTGAATACGTTTTGGATATTGCTTGTGTAGTTTGGACTCCTCGCCCAAGGTCCGCCCTTAAGGGGGACGCGCCCGACCTGAGGCTACCTCCGCCTCGAGCTCGTCGACGAGCCCGCGGAGGCGGTGGGGCCCCTGGTGCGGCACTACCACGGCGCCCTGCGCGGCGAGGTGGGCCCCCAGGAGCGCCCTCTCGCGCGCACACCGCGGCCCCGCCGGCGGCCCCTTTCCACGCTCCCCGTGTGCACGGCAGGGCGGAGTTCCAGCGGCTGCGCCTCGGCGAGCGCGTTCTTCAGGAGGGGAAAAAAACACACAGGCACAATGAATCGTCGATGTCCCAGAACATATGGGAAAATGTGGGAAGTGGGGGGAAGACGAAAACCCAGAAAATATAAGAAAATGTTGCGGAACCTGTTATTTGTGTGTATTTATTCTTCAGGCTTACGCCACATCCGGGGGAGCGTAAGACCCGGGTTTGCCAGGACTCGGGTTCGCCATGGTTTTTTGACGACCGCGATTCGGATTTTGACGAGTGGGAGTTTCGTGGGATGTCTGCAGCGGGAGGCCTCGTCAAAATGCAGGCTCGGCCTCATCATTTTTGTTGACGACCTCCTCGGGGATTTCCGAGACCCCTGTACCCGGGTCTTCCGCCCCCCTGAAAGCACACAGACACAATTAATCGTCGATTTCCCAGAACATATGGGAAAATGTGGGAAGTGGGGGGGAAGACAAAAGCCCTGACGATACAGGAAAATATGGGGGATCCTGTTATTTGTGTGTGTGTATTTATTTGTGTGTCCTTGGGCACTTTGAGTTCTGGGGGTGCGCCCAGATGATCTGATCGTCGTCCCGAACGGCCGCCAGGGGCCTGGGGGGCATCGACACCCAAAGGCCGCGCATCGCCGATGGGGGCCCGTTGGCCCGCTCCGCCCTGGCATCTGCGGCTGTCGCGACTGGGGGCCTTGTCGCAGATCTATCGGCGATGTAACGCCGATTGCTAGTCGATGTTTCTCCCCTTGTCATGGCGCCAACATCGCAGAGCGGACTTCGTTCGGCAAACGATAGGGTGGGCCCGGTGTGTCCTGGAGAATTTCGTTCCGGATTTCGAGGTGGATTTCGTGCGCATGTTGTTGGCCAGGGATGAAGACCAACAAGAATCCACGCGAAGTTCATTGCGTGGTTCGCTCGCCGTTCCGGCCAGAAGTCCGTGCAGAAATCCACGCAGAAATCCGCTGCAGCACGTCTGCAAGGCTGGTGCAGTGACACTCGGGCGGCAGAGCCTCGCCGTGCAGCAAACAACGGGTCCTGTGGGAAGCGTCAAGTCGGGCCTGGCCCTCTAAGTACAGGCGGAATGTTCAAACATAGTCAAGAAAACTACGGGGGCGTTTTTTCCAATATTTTGAAAATACTTTGGCGATGCACATACACACACACACGTATATATATATATGTGTGTGTACGTAATTATATTTATCAGATGCACCGACCTACCAACCTACGGGAAGCGGGCCCTGCAGTGGTTTGGCAGTGTCACCGGCTTTTGAGCCACGAGCGGCGAACACGTCCGTGCCCGCGCCCTCGCGGTCTGGATCCCCGGGCGCGATCCGGTGGATCTTCGCGGTCGCACGGATCGAGCGTGTTTCTGTATTGCTTGGGGCACAATGGCTATTACAGCCCCCGGCCCCCCCCCCTCCCTCCTCCCCTGTAACGTAACGCCCCTCTCCCCCCCTCCAGTGCGCTCCGGGCACTGCCGTCGTGTACACGGCGGGGGAGAGGCGTTACATTATACCCCCCCCCCCTTGGCCCCTCCCACCCCCCCGAACATGCCCATTATCGCGGAAAATAAAACGCGCCGCTGGGTACGGACAGAATGGGTACAAAGACCGACAGCGGCTCCTGCGCGGTCGCACGGATTCGTTCCGCGCGGGGTCTCCGCCAGTTTCGAAGAAAGAAAAACGCCATAACCATAAATTTTTGGCGCTCCGCGCTGGATTTCTTGGATCCGCGCCTGGGCCCCCCATCGGCGCCTCCGGCGCCGCCCCTGGCGCGGATCCAAGACATCCGCGCGTAGCGCAACACATTTATGTTTATGTGGCTTTCTCTCCTAGTGAAGTCTAGCGTCTCGAGGCCCCGAGGCTCGAAATCGTCGCGCGTGCTCGTGGGGTTCTTGGCTGCTCGCGGCCTCGGGATGCTTTCCAGCGGGGCTGCGCCTCGGCGAGGGGCAGCGCATCGACACCCGAGCGCCCGCCCATCGCCGATCCAGGCCCGATGGCCCGCTCCGCCCTGGCGTTTGCGGCTGTCGCGGCCGGGGGCCTTGTCGCCGATCTATCGGCGATGCATCGCCGACTGCTAGTTGTAAGTCGGGCCTGTCCCTCTACAGGAGGGATATTCAAAAATTGTAGAAAATAGTCGTGGTACGTTTTTTTGAGTTTTCTTGTTGTTGTTTCTATTATTATTTGTTTGAGCTTTTTGTAAGTATTTGTACTTCTTCGCCCAAAATCCGCCTGAAGGGGGACAGGCCCGACCTAAGGCAACGCATCGACACCCAATCGCCCACGCATCGCCGATGGAGGCCCGATGGCCCGCTCCTCCCTGGCCTTTGCGGCTGTCGCGGCCGGGGGCCTTGTCGCCGATCTATCGGCGATGTATCGCCGACTGCTGGTCTTAAGTGGGGCGTGTCCATCTACAGGAGGAACATTCAAATGTAGTCAAACATAGTCGGGGGACTATTTGTTTGACTATTCTTGCGCATCTTTGGATTGCGTTTTATTCCCAACCCTCCTTGATTGGGTACTCGTTTTGAATAGTGTACCTTGGTCTCTGTCCTTCCTTCTCTCCTTCCCGCCTCCCTCCTGCCTCCTCCTGTCTGGTTTGCAGGGGGCTGCGATCTGCGAAACTGTCCCCACTTTCCAGGGCTGCTGGGGTGTCCAGCACAGTGACGTCCTACGCAGATTCAAATTAGACCTCGCCATGACTGGGGGGCTGCGATCTGTGAAAGTGTCGCCACTTCCGAGGGCTGTTGGGGGGTCCAGCACAGTGACGTCCTACTCAGATTCAAATGAGACCCCGCCACCCCTGGGGGGCTGTGATCTGTGAAAGTGTCGCCACTTTCGACACCTGCTGCGGGGTCCAGCACAGTGAACTGCTAGGCATCTTCAAATGCGACCTCGCCATCCCTGGGGGGCTGCTGTCTGTGCTGTGCAACTTTCGCCACTCTCGAGGGCTGCTTGGGGGGTCCAGCACAGTGGCGCCCTACGCAGATTCAAATGAGACCTCGCCACACCTGGGGGGCTGCGATCTGTGAACGTGTCGCCATTTTCGAGGGCTGCTGGGGGGTCCAGCACGGCGCACTACGCAGATTCAAACCAGACCTCGCCACACCTGGGGGGCTGCGATCTGTGAAAGTGTCGCCATTTTCGAGGGCTGCTGGGGGGTCCAGCACAGTGGCGCCCTACGCAGATTCAAATGAGACCTCGCCACACCTGGAGGGCTGCGATCTGTGAACGTGTCGCCATTTTCGAGGGCTGCTGGGGGGGGGTCCAGCATAGTGGCGCGCTACGCAGATTCAAATCAGACCTCGCCATCCCTGGGGGGCTGCGATCTGTGAAACAGTCACCACTTTCGAAGCCTGCTAGGGGGACCAGCATAGTGGGGCCCCGAGGCGGACGCACACGGGACCTCCCAAATGCTGGCCGCAGAAATGCGTAGCACCCCGCAGTTGCGGATAAGAGTGAGGGGGCGGCGGGGACGTCTGCAGTCTGCGAGGCTCTGAAGAAGCCCGCCGCAGGCGCAACATTTTCAAGCTATACAACGAGTCCGCCGCAGGCGCCGATTTTATGTTAAAACCATGTCGGTGGTGGGTCGCGGATTGGGTCGCAGGTGGGTCGCGGGTGGGTCGCGGGCTCTCCACCTCCACCTGGATGGAATTCAAAAACACGCGGTTTGCGACGCAGGTTCTCCACTTGGAGCGAATGCAAACGAAGCCCGCCGCAGGCGCCGAACATTTTGGGTAGGTCGCGGGGTGGGTCGCGGGTGGGTCGCGGGTGGGTCGCGGTGTGTCGCGGTTGGGTCGCGGGTGGGTCGCGGGTGGGTCGCGGGATGGGTCGCGGGGGGGTCGCGGGTGGGTCTCGCGGATGGGTCGCGAGGCGGGTCGCGGGGTGAGTCGCGGGCGGGTCGCGGGGTGGGTCGCGGGTGGGTCGCGGGTGGGTCGTGGGTGGGTCGCAGGGTGGGTCGCGGGTGGGTCGCGAGGTGGGTCGCGGGTGGGTCGCGGGTGGGTTGCGGGGTGGGTCGCGGGTGGGTCGCGGGGCGGGTCGCGGGTGGGACGACGACAACAACAAACAACAACAAACAACAATCAACAAGCAACAACAACAGAAACAACGAGAATCCGCATCGCGGAATTTCACTTCAGCCACACACCCAGGGACAGTGAATGACCGTTCGGTTCAGTCCCTTCACTCTGACATACGTCCATGTCTTGCCATCACCACCTTTTTATGAAGTCGCCCAGGCTACTCATGCCCCGCATTGCGCAGGGGTTGGGTACGTCGCCAGGGTAATACATATATGTATATGTGTATATATATATATATATATATATATATATGTATGTTTAGTTTTTCGTCCAACATCCGCCTGTAGTTGGACACGCCCGACCTAAGACTGGGGGCCTTGTCGCCGATCTATCGACGATACATCGCCGATTGCCAGTCGATGCTTTTCCCGTTGGGCTGATCTCCAGGAAAACTTTGGGCGGCAGGGTCGCGTCCTCGTGGAGGAGGGCCAGTCGAGATCGCGACGACCCTCGTCTCTTCGAAGAAAGGAGCTGCACAGACATGCCTGTTCGGAGGCTCGGGCGGGTCCACCGCGGATCCGAGAAGTCCACGCCGACCTCCGAACTTTGTCGTCCTCATCTGGCGTAGGCCCTGGGCCCTACCGTGTCGTCCTCGTCTGTCGTCCTCTACCTTTCCTAGGCCCAGGTCCCCCCCCCGGCGCCGTTCGTCCGAACAGTGGGTACCCAAGCCAAGAAACATCCTGCTTGCCCTCAGGGTGCCCTGGGTTTCTCGGGTTTCGATGGTTTTGCGATGGAGAGCGCCACGTTCCCACACCAAAAATCAATGGACGTCCTGGGGTCTCAGGGTTGGGTTTCTTGTGGAAGGTTTCTTGTGGACTGGCCTCCACTGTATCTGGGCCTACCGGTGACTTGTCGCCACCACGGCTGAGTCCGCTTCGGAAAGCGGTGCAGGGTATGGACCCTGGGAGGGGTCCCAGGGCGGATTGCGGGGCGGGTCTTGGCGAGGCAGTCGGGGCCAGCCAAGAGGGGGGTGATGACTAGGGGGGGTGGATAACATGGCGGGGGCCATGACATTTCCACATAATTCACGGCGCCTCTTCTTATTTCAATACGTCCCCAGCCCCCCCCTGGGCCGCGCACATGCCGACGGCCATGATTTTCGCCCCACCCTCTTGGACGCCACCTTCTTGGCCGCCCCCGAGGCAGGGGAGCTGCGGCGTCTTGGGGTGCTTTTCTGAGCTGCGCTCGGGTCGCAAGTCATGTCATTTGGGAGCCACGAGGGTCTGAGGTGGCCCTGCTCTGGTCACGGCCAGCAGGAGGGGGGGTGGCCAGGTTCGGGGTGCTGGGTCGGGAAGGTTGTTTGTCCGCGCGGATTCCGTGGATCGGCGCTGGGGCCCCCCAGCAGCGCCTCCGGCGCCGCCCCTGGCGCGCTCCGCGCGCCACGGAGGGGGGTCCAGCGCCTATCCGAGAAAATCCGCGCGGACCTCCGAGCTTTTATGTTTGTGCCATTCTTCGTTCCCTGAGTGTGTCTCCGTCCTTCCGAGCCCCAACCGCGCGTAGAGGGGGGTGGGGGGGAGGGCTTCTTAGAAGCACGCCTGCTTCTTAGAAGACGCGGGCCTTATCTATAGATGTAAGGCCGGCGCCTTCTAGGAAGCAGCCTGCTTCTAAGAAGCCTTCCCCCCTCCCTCCACCCCCTTGTGCGCGGCGCCAAGAGTCCCGAGTGAGGAGCTCTGGGAGTTTCTGGAGCGCCTCCCAGACAGCAACGGGCGCATGCAGGGCGTCGGCAGCGGCTCCTTGGACGACGGGGCCTCCCGCGGGGAGGGTCTGCGCGCGGCGGGGGCAACCAAAAGGGGAGCGGGGTGGTAAAGCGCAGTTGGGGAGGGGGACAGGCCAGGGCTGGGGTCCTCCTCCTCCTCTTCATCCTCCTCCTCCCCCTCCTCCTCCCTCCTCCTCCTCCTCCTCCCCTCCTCCTCCCCTCCTCCCCTCCTCCCCCTCCTCCGCCCCTCCTCCCCCTCCTCCCCTTCCCCGTCCTCCTCCTCCTCCTCCTCCTCCTCCTCCTCCCTCCTCCTCCTCCTCCTCCTCCTCCTCTCCTCCTCCACAACCTCCATCTCCTCCTCCTCCTCCTCCTCCTCCTCCTCCTCCTCGTCCTCGTCCTCCTCCTCCTCCTCCAGGGAGGAGGACGAGAGTGGGAAAGGAAGAGGCGAGTGGGAAAGGAGGAGGAGGAGGAGGAGGAGGAAGAGAGTGATGAAGGACGAGAGTTGGGGAGAGAGGCACACACTGTGTAAGGAGGTGCGGGGAAGGAGGATGAGGAGGAGGAGGAGGAGGAGGAGGAGCAGGGAGAGTAGGCGGTGCAAGGCTGATGAGCTGGACAGAGGCGACGACGGCGAAGGCGACGGTAAGAATGGGAGGATGCTGACACAGGAGGGGAGGGTGGAAAAGCGTAAATCGAGGGTGGACAGAACCCCCACCCTGACACGTCCATTAGTTGTCCGTTTTAGGTTCTCGAGGGGGCGCCGCGGACGCCATTTTCCAGGCTTACGTCCGCCAGGTTTTGGCACGAGGTCGTTTTCACTAAGCCACGTTTCACTAAAGGGGGTTCGTCCATCCCTGAGTAAAAGGTGTTCCTCGGACGGTGGATGTGGTGTGATAGCGAGGAGGAGTGGCAGGCGCGATCCACCCAGTGCAGCGCTTCGTGGCCCCATAGGGAGTTTCACCGAAGAAGATTTTCACAATTGCGGTACCCACAACTGCATACGGTTGGGTCCTTCGCCAGGATAATTTTTTGAAGTAAGAGCGACGCAGGCGGGCAGCGAGTTCCGAGCGGAGAGCGAGCCAGAAGTCCTCTCCTATCCTCCAAGCACGGAGACCGCGGACTGGGTCAGGCAGAGGCAGAGGCTCGCACGCCGCGAGTGGGTGCTGCGCCACGGCGGCTCCGCGATCGAGCAGATGGCCACGGCGCTGGAGTTCCTGCACGAGCGGCTGGGCTTCACGCGCAACCACGTCAAGTTGGACAACTTCCTCGTGTTGAGCTGAATGACTGAAGGCGACGCTCCGGCACGGCGAGCGCGAGAACGCTGACCTGGGCACCCCGTACCGGGAGGAATACGCGGCGCCCGAGCTGAAGGCGTGGGCGCTGGGCCTCCGCGGGCGCCCGCCGCTCACGCGCGCGAGCGACGTGTTCTCGCTGGGGACGTCGTTCAAGGAGCTCTTGTGGGACGACCAGCATGAAGGGCTGGTGTTGCCCGAGTTTTGCGCGCTGCTGGAGCGCATGCGTGCGGAGCGCCCTGAAGAGCGCCCCGAAATGCCTCAGGTGCTCGCCACGGTGCGGGCTATCCAGATGCGCCGGTCGCGGCTGGCGGAGCTGGATACGGAACGCGCCTGATCCTTACGAGGGCGGCGCCCTTACAGTAGCATGTGGAATTGGCGTACTTTGGGTAAGAACAAGTTTTACCCAACCCAAGATCAATTCAAAGCCAATTCTATATACTACTCTTACGAGGGCGCTCCTCCCTGGGGCGGGCGTGGGCAAGACGGGGTCGATGGCCCAAGCGGCGCAGAAGTCAGGGTCTCCCCAGTGCGGGGTTTCGTCATGTGAGGTTTCGCCGAAGACGAACAACAATATCAACAACCTTTTGTTTGAGTACATACTCGTTTTGAAGCCCCAAACCCCACATGGCGAACCCCGGCTGAGATAAAAGGGGCCCCAAAGAAGTTCACGGGGGACTTTATGTTAGATGTTATACAGTATATCATGTACTATGTTACATGTAATATTATAGATTCTAGCACATCCTATAGTATACATCCTAACAGCTTGGCGGGAGCGGCGCGGCTGCGGCAGCCGCTTCCGCATGAGACGCAGCAAGCGGCAGTGCAAGCTTACAATATATAATCCGATATGTTGTACTATACCATAAAACAACAGAACACAGTAAACTATACTATGATGTAATATCACAGAATGATAACATATAGTATAAGCGGTGCTGCCAAGCCGAGTATGAAGATGGCGAGGCACCTGCTTCGCCGAGGTTTTGGTTGGGCCCGCCACGGGCCACCGCCACCGTGACCCGCTACGGCGGAACCGCAAACCAAGATCCCGCAAACCACGATCCTTTGAGTCAAAACTTCGAAACTATTGCACTAAACAGGTGCACTAATGAATTCCACCCTATACATTTAAGATCCTCTTTGACTCGAGCTCCGAATATCTTGGATCTTCGTTTGCGGTTTGGCCGTGCACGGTGCCGTGCACGACGAGTTCAAGTCAAGTCCAAGAGTCCAGGTACAAGACAGATTGACAAGGTGTTGTAAATTATGAGTCTGCGTTTAGTAACGGTTAGCATGTTTTGGAGTTGTGACTTGACTTGCGTTGCTGGAATCGTGGTGACCGTGGCACGTTGACCACCATGCGTTGCGGCAACCGATCGCATCCTTCCCTGTACAGGCGAAGCAGATGCAGAACCATATGCAGGCAGGCAGGCAGGCAGGCAGGCAGGCAGGCAGGCAGGCAGATAGCCAGCCAGCCAGCCAGCCAGCCAGCCAGCCAGCCAGCCAGCCAGCCATCGGAAGGTGTAGAGTAGAGGCGGTGTGTGTGTAGAGAGAGAGAGGGAAAGAGAGAGAGAGAAGGAGAGAGAGAGAGAGAGAGACAGAGCAAGAGAGACAGAGCAAGAGAGAGAGAGAGAGATAGAGAGATCAGGCTAGCTCATAGGCTTTGTGAGCCTGGGTGAGCTTTGAGTCGGCTGTAAGGATGGAGTACAGAACCCCCGGGTGGTTTATAGAAGCCCAGGAGGTCCCAGTGTGCGTTTGCTTCGATAATGTTTGGTCAAGCCCCAAGGGGTCATGGATATTAGCACCTGAAAGAGGTGGGTTCGGAAGGAGACGCCATCTGATGGGTTGACATGCAAAGGAGGCCAAACACTTCTACAGCAGGTCCTTACTAGACGGAACCCCTGGCGGCCCGAAAGCCCCCCCAGCCCCCAGATGCGCCGGAAACACATGCCGAGCTCGGGGGAGCAAGCTGTCTGGCCTGGGAGGTTCCCCCGTGGATCTAGGTCAGAGGGTAAGCATGTATCGTGTTTGAGGGCCCCCCCCGATAAACGGTTTCAGTAAACTTTGCCAGTGACGCCCGCGTGGCAAAATACGCGGGAGGTTGGCAGAGACGTGTTATATATTATATCATATTATAGCATATTATATCATATTATATTATATTCTCATAAATTATATGATATCACATTTTATGACAGTATGCTTTATTATATATATATTGCTATAGTAAATTTTATTATCATATATTTATAGTATATAGAACATGTTGCATACAATATAGTATATAGAGCATAGAATACAACCATCTGGAGCCAAGGTTCCTCCAGTAACAAGGTTCGCGGAAGCAACATCGGTTCGGCGGAAGCGAAAGGCTCGCCGAGACAATTGGCGCAACGCGGAAGGTTTGCGTGAGACGCCCCCTAGACGTCAACAGGCGTGATAACACAGTTTTTTGAAGGGAACACGCAGGGTACAGGGTTCTGTGCATGCTTGGTTTTTGTTTTTTTTTTAGATGCCATCTTCTACAGAGTGTAGGTACATAGGCGTAGGCGCCTAGGTCTGGAGGTGAGATCTCCATGTGGCCTTCGCCCTATGCCCCTCGCGCTCCAATATACAACATGTACTATATTAGATGCACTGCATACAAGAAGGTATACTATACTATAAAATTAATATGATATGATATGGTATAACGCAATACGATATAATTCAGGATGAGCAGCCTGCTGGGGGAGTCCGACCAGAGCACGCTTCAGGCGCAGAACAACCTGGCTGTGCCCGAGAGACGGATCCCCTTCGGGGATATCATAATACGATATGATACGCTATGTTATGATATGCTATGCGATGCGATGCTATGCTATGCTAGAGTATACCATACTATAATGACATAGTGTAATGTGGCATAGTATGCGATGACCTACCATCGTATGCCATACTGTACACTGTATATCATATCATAATACACTATAGCATATTATAATAGAATGCCAAATAATACAATCTATCAGACTATGAATAATACATCCGTTAAATTTCGAACGATGCAGAACATAATAGCATGGCGGTGCCCGAGAAGCTAGACAGCTAGCAGCGAGCCTGGACATGGAGCTTTGTATGGACGGATGGATGTACGAAGGCATGCGCACATGATGGTTGTATGTATGCATGTATGAGCTTTTTACTCCAGTCAGACGTGAGGTTATATCATGTTCGGGCGTTCCTTTGTGTGCTCCCATAGGTGTGTCCTGGTGGGGGGTCAGTTTTAGTACCCTCAGCACGGGGGGGTTTGCCTTTAAACAATGTGTCTGAGAAGGTGTTGGCAGTGCTAAAGCATCTGAGACGCCAGGGGACACCTATGAGGGTGCACGAACGACCGCCTGAGTCATGTCACGCGATGTGGCGTGATGCGTTGTGAGGTGGACGGCGGTAAGGCGAAGTGACATCGCGTCGCGCCGACTCCCTTCCGAGGGACGCTGGTCGCACCCCTCAAGAAACCACACATTACAGTCAGGAGTCATGAATCACCCATGATGGCCCAGGATGGCCCAGGATAGCTTGGGTTTACACCTGGATAGAGCACCTTCGTGGGAGGCAATCTGACCATAGCGAGTTCTAATCATGATACATGTGTTCCTGAACCGCAGTTCTGGCGCGCTTTAGTTCTGCGACGTTCCGCGCAGGGTCGCAGAAGCCAGGTGCGGATACCGGCGAGGAAGAACTCTGCTGCAGCACAAGCCCTTTGGGGATATTGCATTATACATAATGCAATGTTGCATTCTATGGTATTAGTTACACCGCCCGAGTATGATTCACCAGGCCGCTCCAGCGATGTTCCACGCAACCTTTCGATTGCGAGACCTGGGCGTGTTGCCGCGCGGGAAAACAAACAAACAATCAAAAACAATTATTCTAGTGCGCTTTGTCGTGCTCTGTATCTCGCCTCGCGCCCCTGTACATTCCTCGATGCTCAAAGCCTGTTACCCTTTATCTCCACATCTCCACTATACTTGGTCAGAAGACTCGATGCAGACGGCGAAGGGGTGGCTGTACACATGGGGGTGTCGAGGAGTGCAGGAAGATGGCTCTACAGATCGTCAGGGTGCACTGGTTCATCGAGGCCACCCTCGCATTCCTGCTTCCTCGTCTCATCCCGAGCCAATGTTGACGTCCGAGGTCTTCCTAGGGCCTTGCATCCTCACTGTGGATGCTGATTGTGAAGGGCACCTATGCTGCCTCCGCGGGCCCAAGAGGTGCACAAGAGGTGCACCGTTCCTCCCCCCCCGTGTACATCCCCACCGCAACGAACACCCGATCGCCTTCCTTGTCTCGCAAAACAAGATCGCTTGGATCTGCGCTGGGTCGCCCCGGCGGCGCCTCGGGCGCGGCCCTTGGCGAGCTTCGCGCGATAGGAAGGAGGGTCCAACGCCGATCCAAACATTCCGAGGGGATCTTCGAAGTTGTTTGTTTCTGTATGTTTTGATCATTCGATTGTTGCCAATGCTCAGCCGCGCTGCTTACTCGCGTCGATGGCGGTGGCCGCTGAGGTGGCAGAGGCGTAGTCTTCTGGGTGTTGGCCTCTCGTTCTTTTCGGATGCCTCTCCTTCTGGCGAATACTTGGGGCCCCGCTCCCACCACAGTCTCCGACACTGTGCTGGGGCTGGGCTGTCTCTGCTGTTGTGGTCCGTTTGGCAATTGTTTTCATTGGGCTTGGCCTCGATTTGTTGACGAAGTTTGGCATGGCTTGTGCTTACACTGGGTTGGTCGACGGCCAGGTTCTGTGGTTTGGGGCACACTTCTGCTGTTCTGCAATGCGCGTTCGTGCCGTTCATCCCCTCTCTCATTCCTTCATCCTCCGATTCCCCTCCTAGTCCTCCCTCTACCCCCACCACCTCATTTTCTTTCTAGTCCTCCTCCTGTTCTCTTCCATCACCCTTCTCGCATTCCTCTTCGGTCCTCCTCCTTCTGCTTCTCCTAACCCTCCTCATTCATCTTCACATGATCCCCATCTCCCTACTCTTCGTCCTCTTTTTCCTTCTCTCGTCCTCAAACTATCATCGCTGTCTTTCTCAGCCCTTCCCATCCCTCCCTTCCTCCCTCGTCCTCCTGCCTCGTCCTGCTCATCGTTCTCCTCCTCCATTGCATCATTGTCTGTCCTCCTCCCTCTCGTTCCTCACCCTCTGCATCCTCATATCTGCCACCGCTCCTCCTTGGCTTCCCCCCTACTCCCATGTGCTTCCCTCTCGGCCGCCGCCCTGGACATGCACCTCCCGCACCATGTGGGCGGGAGGTGCCGCCGCGATGCGGCCGCCACGGCCTTCGCTACGGCCTCGACGTTGGCCGCGGCGGCGGCCGTGGCAGCGTGGCACTTGCCGCGCGGAAGGTTCGGAAGGTGCAGGTCGTTGGGCGTCGCGTAATGGCGGGGGGGCGATGCGGGGAGGGCTGCAGGAGAGGGGCCCTCCTAGGGCCCCCACAGGAGCCCGCTTGGGCCCATGAAGGGGGCCTTTCGGCCCGAGAAGTGCACCTTTCTCCCCCCCCCCCGAGCACATCGCCCCCCCACTCACTGTCACTCACGCCCAGAGGTCGAGGATCCCTCTCTCTCTCTCTCTCTCTCTGTGCCCCTGCGCCGCTCGCCTCCCCAGCGCGCCCGCCGCAGGGCTGGCGCGCGCGGGCCCCGACGTCCTTGCGCCCCGCCGCGTCTGCCACCCGCCGCGGACCGAAGGACGGCCCCGCCGCGCGCCTCCTCACCCTCCGCCTCCTCCGTCTCCTCCTCCTCCCCCTCCTCCTCCTCCTTCTCCTCCTCCTCCTCCTCCTGCTCCCTCCTGCTCCTCCCCCTCCTCCTCCTCCTCCTCCTCCTCCTCCTCGCGAAGGCCCCAGGGTTCACCAGCGGATGGGGCCCTGATCGGGGCGATCGAAAGCTGTTCTTGTCCATTTCGAACATGGGCTCGTTGCCGGTTCCGTTGCGGGCGTCATCCACGTGAGACAACAAGGGCGCCGCCTGCCCAGCAGTGGCCGCCATCGGTTTGGGGCTACATATGCTGTTGGGCATCGTACCATCATGCCCGTACGCCTAGTTGTTTGTGTTTCACGGGGCAGTTGACGATGCCACCGCCAAACTGAACAGTGCGAGGAGTAGGTTTCCGCTTGCCAGCGATTCTTGCGCCAGCCCCTCGCCGAGTCTCGATCGCGCACCGAGGGCCCCGAGCGGTTCACCAAAGGCACCGTCTCTAGCATAAGGACCACCAATCTCCATACGTCGCATCCTGGGCACGGGTTCCATACGTGCTTTCTCGATGTCCCCCGACCCCCCCACCACTGGAAATGGAGGGCAAATTGAGATTTTCGGGTTGGGTTGCGGTGGTTTGGTGGGTGGTGAGTATCCAGGGGCTTCGATCGCCCATGACCTTCGGCGCGGCTCCCCGGCGAACGCGCGAGATGCTCGCCCCTGAGCTAGGAACCCCTGCTGCCGGCGGCTCCGACGTCGGGGCCTCGAGGGGTATGCGGCTCCCTGGACGCGCGGCCTCGCACGGTGACCGCTCAACTCGTGACCCTTGGGCGTGGCTTAATGGTGGGGTCACAAATTGGGGGTCAGAAAAGGTCCCCTTTCGTGCCCCTCGGGGAGACGTAAGACTCGGGTACGGCGGACTCGGGTTGGCCTAATGGGGCCATCATAAAATTGACGAGGCCCAGTCTGAAATTTGACGCCAACTCCCGCTGCAGACATCCCACGAAAACTGGACCCTCAAACTCTAAGACTCGCTCGTCAAATACCGAATTCCGGCTTACTCGAGTCTTACGTTTTCCCCATAATTATTATTCTGCGACGGTGCCGCCTCAACATGAACTCCCCCCAACCCGAAATTCGGGTCTTCGGGTTTGACTGGGGCGGTCTGGTAGGTAGTCGGATACATGTGGTGCTTCCCTCTGGGCTGTCCGCGTTTGTGGCAGCCGCCTGGTCGTGCCTTCTCCTCCTCCTCCTCTTTCGCCCCGCTCTTCTCGTGCTCCCGTCAGGGGAGGAGAAGTGAGGTGCCTGTGCGGCGGCGCGTCCCTTGTCGCAACGGCGGGATTCGCTTCGGGATCGTGGTCAGAGCGCGCGATTGGTATCGTTTTGTTTTCCCATCCGCCTCCTTCCTGCGTGTTCTTATCCTCCTCCTCCTCCTCCTCCTCCTCCTCCTCTTCCTCGTCCTCCTCCTCATCCTATTCGCTTTTCCCGCTCACTGGAGCTTCATTGACAGAGGCATTTATGTGTCCCGCCTCCCACAGTATGATCCAACTGCCTGCTGCAAACCCCGCCACCGTGCCTGTGCAACAGCGCAGCGGGAAGGAGAGTGAGTGTAGCAACAGCGCAATTATTATGAGTGGTCGGTATTAGAACGGGTCGCGAACTCGACCTCGTCTTCGTCCGCGCGATAGGAAGGAGGTCGAGTTCACGCCCCGCTGCAGTTCAGCGAGTGGTCTGAACTGGGAAGGGTCGTGATCTGGGCCTGGTGGTCGTCCGCGCGATATGATGGTTTTGGTAGATGATGATGATGATGAGGAGGAGGAGGAGGAGGAAGAGGACGAGGGAGAGGGAGAACATGAGGACGAGGAGAAGGCTTCTGTGGGTCCTCGTGGGACATCCTGAGGGCCTCTTAGGGGCCTCTCGGGGGCCTCCTGGGGCCACTGAGGGGGCATCTTGGGGCTATCTTGGGCCGTCTGAGGGGACCCTTGGCCTGTCTCGGGGGCCTCTCTTGTGCCCCCGTGGAGCGCGCCAGGGCCGTATTGGGGGCCCTCTGGGGAGCCCCTTGGGCGATTTTTGGGCCCCCTTCTGCCGACTTGGGACCCTCTTAGGTGCCTCTTGGATTGTCGTGGAATTATGCTGGCGGCCTCGTGGAGGAGGCCGCCTGGGCCGTGTTGCACGGTCGGACACCCAAAACAGGCGAGAACCTCAAAATGCATCGAAACCTCCGCGAGCTCTCCCGAAGAGCCTCTTGGAGCCGTCTTGGAGCGCTCTTGGGCTGTCTTGAGGGCCTCTTCGGCCGTCTTGGGAGACTCTTGGGCTGTCAAGGGCCATGTTGGGCCTTCTCTGTGTCATCTTGGCTGTCTTGGAAGCCCTCTTGGAGGCCATGCTGGCCGTCTGGAGGCCGAAAAGAGAAGCGGAATGCAAATTGAGGGAGGGGGGCAATCTTCGAGGCACGCGCACGGCGAGGGCGGGGGGGGGGCCCTAGAAAACTCCAAGAAATCTCACAGGCAACAGAAGAGCATTCCAACACGCCCCAACAGGCACAAGGCCCGGAGGTGGAATGTTTCCTGCCTCCTGCTCCTGCTTATTCACTTCACCCTCCTCCACTCCTTCCTCCTCTTCCTTCCTCCTGCCTCCTCCTCTTCCTTCTCTTTGTCATTATCCTCCTCCGCCTCCGCCTCCGCCTCCGCCTCCGCCTCCTCCTCCTCCTCCTCCTCCTCCTCCTCCTCCTCCTCCATGTCCCAGCCAGCTTCAAGGGAGGGGACGGGTCCGGCCAGTGCGGGGGTGTGGACGCCGACGTTCGGACTGCGAGTGGTGGCCCCCGAGCTGCGAGCACCCTCCCCCGACGAGAGCAAATCCACTCCAGAGCGTTCGGGAACGCGCTCAGAGCGAGCCGGAACACTCTGAGCAGGCCGCGGTGCCCGATGCGTCTTCCATGGGCCGCCGCATCTCAGAGATCCCCGATTTATCCCCACCCGAATTGTTCCTCGTCCTTGTTTCGTCCTAACATCCGCAGGGCCCGAAGCGATCCGAATTTCCTCCGTGTCCCCCTCTCTTCATCCTCTTCCTTCCACGCTCAGCGGCCCTGGCGGGGTCATGATAAAACCGAGTGCAAAGGCCTGCGGATACCAGCCAAAGACCGTTCAGACAGTTTAGGTTGTGGAATGGTTGATGCCCCACAATCTACGTGAACTTCAGGGTCGGTGTCTCCCCTTGCGGACTCCGTGCGTACATTATCCGTCAATCCGTTCAATCCTCGTTGTCCCTCGCCTCATGCAAGTGCAGGACAGAGTCTGAACATATTTCCCGAGTTGTCCCTGAGTGAAGATCTTGCTTTCCCAGGTTTCTTGGCGCTTCTGGGGTGCAGCGGTGGCTATGACACGCTTAGGGGAGCCAGACTTTTGAGCGAAGGTGGATTCAAAGGTCCTCGCAGTGGCCGCTAGGAGCTCCTGGGGCCCTCCACAAGCTACCCAAGTGCCTCCATAGATCTTCCGTTGGTGAGTCTGACATGGGTGCGGACAACAATGGCACGATGTCCCACAGAAAACGGTGGCCGTAGTTGGGCAGGAGATTGTGTGCTTCAAGGGGACAAAGCCCAGCGCGACACCGACAGCGAGTCCTGTTCAAAATGGGCAGGAGCTGCTGTCGGTCTTCGTCACCACCTTTTCCCTAAAAGCGTTTCGCTAGAGTGTCTCCTCAGGAGGAGGAGGAAGAGGAGGAGGAGGAGGAGAAGGAGGAGGTGGAGGAGGAGAGGGAGGAGGATGACGAGGAGGAGGGGGAGGAGGATAAGGAGGAGGAGGAGGAGGAGGAGGAGGAGGAGGAGGAGGGGGGAAAGGACCGCAGAGGAATCCCAGAGGGGGCATGGGGGGGCCCGAGACCGCCCAGTCCGGAAGCGGGTCAGCAGCCGCTTCGCATGAGATGTCCACGCAAGTTCTTCCGGAATCGTATACGCGCCGTTGTGCCAGCTACATCTTTTAGGTCAGCGAAGCATGACACAAACATAACAATTTGGATGTCCTGCGCCGATTTCTCGGATCCGCGCTGGGGCGCCCTGGCAGCGCCTCCGGCGCTGCCTCTGGCGCGCTCCGCGCGCCAGGGAGGGGATCCAGCGCGGATCCGAGAAATCCGCGCGGACCTCCGAGTTTCCATGTTTATGCCGTTCTTCGTGGTGCAATAGACTTGTTTTAGCATGTTCTTCTTTTGTTCCACAGGTTCGTTATGCTTAGGGCATTATTCGTTGTTGCTTGCATGTTCATGTCATTTGTCGCTCCCTTATGTTTGGCCCAGACGGCCACGATCCCTTGCGATAAGATGCGCTATAGAGTGCCAATGGCCGTGTCTCCGCCCTGTTTGCCCCACAGCGGACCTCCTGCTCCTCGGACCGCCTTTTCACCTCTGCGCTATTTGGGTGCTGTACTTCGGTATCGTTTAACCAATCCCCATCCCCATCCTCATCCCCTTCTAGACCCCCACCAAAGTACCACCCCAGTTGGGGATACACCCCTCGTAACCCCAAGAGAACGGCCTATATCCCCATCTAGGGGGGTAAATCGGCCAGTGGGGCCCAGGCCACGCCGCTGGAGATGGGGGTCGGATACACGATGCTCATCACCGTTGTAATTCGATCGTGCCGATTCCAGGGATCTCATGTTTCCCCATGGGTTCCCCCGCGCCCTGTTTGTTCGGGGGCCTCCCAGGGGCCTCAAAGACCCTCAAGAGCGCCCCCGGTGCCTGCGGGTGGCCTCTAGGGCCCCGGGGAAAGCGAATGCGACAGCGACACCACCGGGCGTGCCACCTCCAGCGAGGAGGTCCACGATGCCTGCCCGAGCCGGGGATACAGTGGGGGCCCAAGCCAAGAAACACCCTGCTGGCCTCCAGGGTGCCCTGGGTTTCTTGGGCTTCGATGGTTTTGCCATGGAAAGCGTGACGTCCCCACGACAGAAATCACGTCCTGGGGTTCCATGGTTGGGTTTCTTGTGGAAGGTTTCTTGTGGTCGAGCCCCTACTGTAGGTGACGCCTCGAGCGGGGAAGAGGGGGGGACACACCACCAAGTGGGGGGACCCTCGTTCCCTGGCCCTTCGCGCTGGTGGCGGTGGTGTCGCTCTTCCACCGGTCTGCCGAAGCTTCCACCGTCTTCCCTTAAGTCGGTCCTGTCACTCTACAGGAGGGATGTTCAAAATAGTCAAAACATAGTCTGACTATTTTCCAACATGTTGGGAGTTGTTTTTTGTATGTTCCATTTTTCACCCCAAATCCGCCTGTAGGGACACGCCCGAGCGAAGTCTTCCCGCGGACGTCTGGGGCTTCCCACGGGGCTTCCTCAGGGGCGTCCCGGTGGCTGCGCTGGGGCCGTTGCGAGGCTTCCAGGAAGGGGCCCCACCCCGCAGGGAGGGCTCCCGCAGGGGGGTCGGCGCGACGCCGCCCTCCTCGGGGCTCGGCCAGAGAGCGCTGGCTCTTCCGGCCGCGAGGGCGTCGCGCAGCAGAGACACGACACGAGCACCCCGCCCCCACCCGGCCCGCACCGCACGGGAGGGGGGCCAGGTTGCCGGCAGCGTCTGTATCCACATCCAGGGCGTCTTGGAGTTTCGGACTCTCTGCGCCAGAAACATGAGGCGCACTGGACATGGATTATAATCTGCCTTCAAAAGGCGAGATTTTTTTCCATGTCCAGTGCGCCTCGGCCTTGCGGCGCCCCTTCAAGAAAGTCCAAGACGCAGTGGATATGGATATAAATATTGCCCGCACAGGTGGGGGTGTCTGCACGCACGAAATGGGTACAGGAAGAGTGGGTACCGATGCCCAACAGCAGTTCCTGTGCATTTGGAACAGATTCGCTGTCCGCGCCGCCGCGGCCTGTGTCCATTCGAGACAGGAGGCCGCCTGCCCAACAGCGACCGCTGTCTGTTTGGGACGACGTTTGTTGTTGGGCTTTGTACCAATTTGTTCCGTACCCATTTCGGGCTTCCAAAGGGTGGGGGTGCTCTTTTGCTCCCCATGCCGCTTGTCGCGCGCACCGCCATGTCTTTTCACCCTAAGGAGGGGGCACCCGCAACCTTCGCTGAAATCCGCTCGAGCTGCATGGAATGGGTCCATCGCCGAGTCTGAGCGGATTTGGAGTGTGGCAAAGAGAGAAGAAGCATTGTACTTCAGATGCGCTGCGGCCCGCTCCACCTGATCGAAGATAAATGGGCAAGGGTAGATCGGCCTTCAGCAAGTCAAATCCCGAAAAGTAAGTTGAAGGAGCCGAAGATGGCCCTCGGAGGCAAGAGGCTAAGGTGGTTTGGGGAGCCAAAGGTTGGCCGAAGGTGGACATCCTCAGAAGTTTTCAGAGGTCGAGGGTTGCCGTTGGAGGCAAGAGGGCGACGCAGGCAACGTTAGGGGGGATAGGCTCAGAGGGGGGAGACAGTGACCCCAGTCGGACATTCATCACCGATTAGTTCGGGCTTGACAGCCCGCCCCGCTTAGAAACGTGCGGCTTAGTTATCCTGGGCCTATCGCCGATTCATCGGCGATGCATCGCCGATTCCAGATCGGCTTTTCTCCTCCTGAGCCGGTCTTCTTTTGTCGCTGCCCTCAGGGAAGCGGGAGGAGCAGCAAGCATATGAGGGCCAGGGGCGCAGTAGAAGGAGCTTGCAGAAGAGGGGCATCGAAGCAGGGGAGGCGGCAGGAGGGCAGCCAACTGGCGGCAGGGAGGGGGGCCAATTGGCCTCAAGCTGGCCCCGAGGTGGCCCCGGTGTGCCCCAGGTGGGCGCAAATTGGCCCCAGCGCCCACCAGGACCCCCTCGGGGATTCCCCACCATCCGCCCTCGCGCCCTCCCCCCCCGCCCTGCCAGAACACCCTCCCCCAAACCGCCCCGCCCTCTCCCCCCCCATCGGGGAGGAGATCAAAGAAAAAGGTTCCCCTACATGCGTATGACTCGATCTTCTGCGCGCTTGAGGAGGGGAGGCAGGGTGGCCGTTGGTCATACAACACCTGACCTGACCCACCTCAGGTCCACCGTTCTCAGGGATATCCGTAACGTATGGGTGGTCTCGCCTGACAGAGCTGCATAACAATTTACCCCTAATGTTGTTGGCCCCATCCAAGCTTAGGTCCCCTCCCAAATGATTCTTAGGCTTACGCCACACCGCCGACCCCTTGTTTATGCCAATCTGGGGGTAGTAGAAGCTGCGAAGGGGTGAAAAGGCGAGTGATATTTGTTTGGTGTCTGTTCGCCGCCACCGCCAGAGGGTCTCGGGCAGTTCCGCGGGGGGGTCCGAGCGCACGGCGACACCGCGGGCGGTCGTGGCCTCATCTGGGGCCATCTGAGAGGCATAATGGAGCCAGGTTGGGCTCGGGAATGTCTTCGAGCCGTTTCGGTAGCGGTCGGGAGTTTTTTTGGGGGACTGCCCAGGAGTCATGATGGGTCAATTTGGCCATGTGCGAGGCCACGGCGCGTGCAAAGGGTGTGCCGGCATGGGGTATATTTGCATGCGAATGTTCCCACTGGGCCCCACGGTGGACGTATTCTGGAGCCACGACACGATCGACGTGTGTGTGTGTGCGCGTGGGGTTGGAAGTTTACGTGACCGCGGGTACTGGGGCTATGGTTGGAGCGCGCCGTGGAGCCACGAAATGTATGAGGGACGTGCCCAATGTTGGCGGGGAGCCGCGCGTATATTCGGGTTCTGGGGCCTTTTACTCTTGGTTATGGGTTATGGGTGAGAGGCTTCTTGTATGTGTATCGGGATCTCGCGGATCGCTTCTCGGGGGCCTCTGGAAGCGAGTTTTGGAGCCACTTGGGGGCCGTTTCGGAGCCTCTGGGGTGCTTCTTGGGGGTTCCTTGGGGCCCCCTGGGGCTCCTGGGGGCAGAAAGCTAGAGTTTCAACATGTTTGGTCGCCCTCTTGGTCCCCTCTTTGTGCCGTCTTGGAGCCCTCTTGGGCCGTCTTGGGGACCTCTTGGGCCGTGTTGGGGCCGTCTTGGGCCGTCTGGAGGCCGTCTTGGGGGCCTCTTGGCCATCTTGGGGCTGTCTTTGGGGCCTCTTTGGCCGTCTTGGAGCGTCGGGAAGCCGAAAAGGCGGAACAAGCAAAAAACATTAAAAAAAAACAATGGAACATCATCAATTTTAGACTCTTGGGGCCCTCTTGGGAGGCTTGTTTGGGACCTCGGGGGCCGTCTTGGAGACCTCTTGGCCCGTCTTGGGGCCATCTTGGGCGTCTTGGAGCGGTCGTTTGGCGTCTCGGGGCCTTCGTGGGCCGTCTTGGAGGCCTCTTGGGGGCTTCTTGGCCCGTCTTGAGGCCCTCTTGGGCCCGGAAAAGCCCCGTGAACCGCTTGTCCCGGCCGTGCTGCGCTCGTCCCGGACCCCCCCCCCCTCCAAATCGACCGGACCGGGCTCCCGGGGGAGGGGTTTGGGGAGGGGGAAGCATCTCACGCGCCGATGATCCCCAAGGGGTCGGCGGATTTCGGGTACGTTTGTTGCTTATCAGTTGGGAGGTGGGAAAGAGATTCGAAGGGAAGGGGTCTTTGTCTTGCACTCCGACCAGGACGGCTGCTTTCGGAGGCCCCGATTAGTGTCTGGAGCAGACGACCAAGTAGGAGGAGCCTCCGATTAGTGTCTGGAGCAGACGACGTCCTGCGAGTCGGGAGTCGGGGGAGGATGTTTGACTTGTCACGATGGTCGGGAGTCAGGGGACGATGCTCACGATGGGTCTACGGGGTGGTGTTGAGCAGGTGCGGCACAGAGGCGTAATGACACGCATGGCTAGGGTAGGTTCGCGTCTTGTCGACGCCGCGGCGACCCCGCCGCGGACAAGCTTGAACGCCGCCAGTGTCCCAGAATCGGCCCATCTGGGACGATCTGTCGATCGAAACGCCGCCGATCGTTCCGGGTCGAACGGTATCTAACCAGCGCTGGGATCGTCACGGCACGCACCTGCCGCAGGAGGGAGCGCGTGCACGCGCGCGCGTGTGCATCCCGGGACGCGCCATGCCAGCGCCTCGGGGCTCGAACCAGGAGTGCCGAACCGAGCGCCCGCGGTCGTGACTCGGGGCGCCTCCGGCCAGCACGCGCCGCCGCCTTTCGGGCCATGGATGCCGCCCGCGGAAGCCGGCGCTGCTCCAGGCTCGGGCAGGGGAGATCAGGACTGGATAGCGTGGCGACCCGGCGTGAGAAGCCTTACCAGCCTGGAACCTATCCCTATCCCTACGCTGAGCATCTCCTCATCACGATGCCAATCTTAGGGATTCCCTTAATTGTTTGAGGGCGAATCCCTAAGATTGTCATCGCCTTTTGGCGTGTCAATCTTAGGGATAGGGATAAGTTCGAGGCTGGTAAAAGCCAGCATCGGAATTGCAAACATGGAGGGCCGGGCAGCAGGAAGCCAGGAAAACGGGGGGGGGCCCTGTGGGTTTGGGGGGCCCTCCTCGTCGCCGTGGCTGGACGCGGCTACGCAAAGGGGTCCAAGGACTTGTTCTGGGCTGGTTCGGACGCCGCTCTTTCAGGAAGTCTTGCTGCCAGAACCAACCTGGCACCACTTGCCAAAGCCAGCCGTCAGAGAAGGTGTTGGCGAACATTGGCGGGGGGGCCGGGCACATGGTTGATATCGTGCAGTTTGGATGTTGCGAGATCTTCTTGGAATCTCCCCCCGTCGCACACCTTCAGATCTCTTCCCGTCCCACATCTACTGAGTAGGAGTGCTACTCTCAAGTGCAGTCTTCAGGAGGAAAGAACACAGACACGATGAATCGTCGATGCCCCAGAAAGTATGGGAAACTATGGGAAGTGGGAGGGAAGACGAAAACCCCCAAAATATGGGAACAGATGGGAAGCCTGTTATTTGTGTCTATTTACTTGTGTGTCCCAGGGCCTCCTCAACTCTGGCCTCTCCCCAACATTGGCCATTACTCGCCCGACCTCATGTGGCATTCTGCCCTCTCAGACAGAGCCCCCCTGGGTGGTCATTCGGCAAGGCTTCCAGCCTTCGAGCTTGCCATGTGTAGTTTCGGCTATGGCCTTCGGCCTGGAACCACGATCTCGACGCAGCGCCAGTCGCATTCTTTGCTCGGACAGGTGGGTAGACTGGCAAATTATTGCTGACATTCTCTCCTTCTCGCTTGGTGTCGTCCCAAATGACAGATAGCGAGGACCCCAGACAGTGTGTCTCTAGGGATATATGTATATAGATATACCTATATATATACACATATATATATATATGTATATAGATGTTGCTATCTATGTAGAGCAACCTATGTGGTGCAATACATGTGGAGCAATCCATGTGGTGCAAACTCGGTGGTGCAACTTCTGTATCGCCATATATGCTGTAACATCTACAGTGCACAATACATGTTGTGCACTTCTGGTGGTGCAATATAGGTGATGCAATACATGTTATGCAGTGGATGTGGTGCAATATGTGTGGTACAATCCGTGTAATGCAATATATGTGGTGCAGCCCATGCTGTGCAACCTATGTTCTGCAATATGTGTGTTGTTGTTGTTGTCTATGTCGTGGAGTGCAGGTTGTCTCGTGGGAGGCCCTCGCCGCAACGGCCGGGTTCGCCTCGAGATCCTGGTCAGAACGCACCCCCAGCAGGTCGAAATTCCGCCCTGTGGACCCCAAGACTGGCAAGGAGAAAGCCCCCGCAGGAGCCTGGTATAAGATATGCAAAGGCCTCCACCCCAACGCGAGTGGAGTGACCCTGCTATCAGACACTTTCAGCGTGCTTTAGTCATGCAGCGCAAGGTCGTGCTCAAAAAAAACAGCAGGCTGAAAGTGGCCCAGAGCTCGAAGGAGAGAGAGCGGCATACACACGAGTTGTCTGAGCTCCGCTCGGGTGTCCTGCATCCGCGTTTGGGCCCCGCACCTGGCGCGCTCCGTGCGCCATGGAGGGGCGTCCAGCGCCGAAACGGGAGATCCGCGCGGACCTCCAAAAGGTAATGTTGTTATGCTTACGTCGGGCATGTCCACCTGGAGGCGGATTTGGAAGGAACCATCGAACATCGTTGAAAAGTTTTCGTACATAGGAAAAACAGACAGATAACATGTACCCAGGGTCTTTGTTTGACTACTGTTGCATATTCGCCCTGCAGAGGGACACGCCCGACTTAAGTTTACGCCGTATGTGTCCCTCTAAAGATGGTCCCGCCATGTTTTCTTTCTCGCAGCGAGAGGCAGTGGGGGTCCCCCGCTCTCCACGGGTGGGGCGCTGAGCGGACGAGACGCCCCCTCCAGGGTACATCGTGATCCGATCTGTCCGATTCGATGTCCATTCCGGTCGGCCCGATCCGACTCGATGCCTGGGCTTTTGACGGCCCGACGTGTGCATGGCGTCGTTGTGCATCGTGGCGCATCCGGCCCCACTCGATCGAGCCCGCCGCACCCGCAGGGCACCCCGCCGAACCCGCCCGCAGGGCACCCGCGCGAGGGCTGCCAAGAGACGCTCTTCGAGGGCACCGGCGAGCGGCGAGCGGCGGCGTGCGGCGAGCGGCGAGCGGCGATTGACGAGGGGGCGGAGGGCGGCGAGCGGCGCGCCCCCCCCCCCCCACCCTCCTCCTCCTCCCCCCTCCTCCTCCTGCTCCTCCCCTCCTCCTCCTCCTCCTGCTCCGCCTCCTCCTCCTCCTCCGCCTCCTCCTCCTCCTCCTCCTCCTCCTCCTCCTCCTCCCCCAATCCTCCTCCTCCTCCTCCTCCTCCTCTTCCTCCTCCTCCTCCTCCTCCCTCCTCCTCCTTCCCCTCCTCCCCCTCCTCCTCCTCCTCCTCCTCCTCCTCCTCCTCCTCCTCCTCCTGACCCTGCGCCTGTTCGATGTCCGCCTCGCTCCCATTATCATTGTCCTCCTCCTCCTCCTCCTCCTTCTCCTTCTCCTGCTCCTCCTCCTCCCCCTCCTCCCTCCCTCCCCCGCCCCCCTTGGCCTGGGGGGCGGCGCGCAGGCCGCTGCGCCTCGCCGCGTGGCTGCTCCCGCTCGCGTCGCGGGCGTCGCCGCACCTGCGGCTGAAGCAGGGCGCGGCGCCGACCAGCGACTACCAGGTCGCGCGTCGGCGAGGGGGGGCGAGGCGAGTCGGGGACGGCCAAGAGTCAGGCGATCGCAAACATGATCAAGGGGGCGTGGATTAGCTTCGGGTCCCGTTTCCAGAGGGGGAAATCGCGGAGTTCCGCCGCCGAGCGAGGCGGCACCGGCCGCATTTTGGGTATGGGTGGGGGGCGGGTTTGTCGGAGGTTGATAGACCTCCTGCCCTGACACGTCGATTAGCGAATTGGCCGTTCTCGGTTGGCGAGAGGGCGGCGCGGCAGTCATTTTTTCGGGTCCAGGTCCGTCGGTTTCGGTCCTAGGCCGTTTTCTTTAGAAAGGGTGGTTTACTATAAAGGGAGGTTTGTTGGCGCCACGGACCCACGAGTGGCCATTGTGTGCACCAACAGTGCCCCGAACGATCCGTTTCGGAGGCGTTTTGTTCCAATTGGCGTGCGGTGCAGGATAAGCGCCGCAGGCCAAGCCGCCGAAGGCGGCCCCCCCGGCGAAGCCGGGGAGCCTGCCGAGAATGTGACAAACGACCGAAGGAAGGCTTAGCAGGATCCGCAGGCCTGTGAAGCGAGCCCGACAGGGTGGCTTTTCACCGCCGAGGCTGGTGCCTCCTGCGTGCCTGGGGTTTGCTCTGGCTCGTGTCTTTTCGGGGGAGCGTAAGACCCGGGTTTGCCGGGACTCGGGTTCGCCATCGTTTTTTGACGACCGCGACTCGGATTTTGACGAGGAGGAGTTTCGTGGGATGTCTGCAGCGGGAGGCCTCGTCAAAATGCAGGCTCGGCCTCGTCATTTTTTTGACGACCTCGTCGGGGATTTCCGAGTCCCCCGTACCCGGGTCTTACGTCTCCCCGATCTTTGATTCTTGCCGCTCCCACCGGCGCTGCCGCGCGGCCCCCCCGCGCGGCGGGGGCCAGGCTCCTGCCGTGGGCTCGGGCGGGCCTCTCGGCAGGCGCGCACGCCTTGTCCCGGGCTGGGGTCGCGAGGACTTTTTTGGATCCGCGGGTCGAGAGCGCACCTCTTCGGGTCGATGCTAAGCGGGCCGCGCACAGCTTTAATTACAGAGGGGGGAAGGCAGAAGGAGGGGCCTCACGTCGCGGTCGCGAGGACACGCGAGGGCTCAACGGGGATGTGCAGTGCTCAGGAACTATATTCTTGGGGGCACGGCTACAAAAAATGCGCCGCCAAAATTGAATATTTTTGGGGGCCGGGGTGCCGTGGATCATTTTTCGCGGGATGTCTCTGGCCAGCCCGACGAAACCGTCAATGTTTGATGAATTTCTACACGTATGTTTGTAAAAGGGGGTGCCGTGCCATGCCATCTGGCAATTGTAAAAGGGGGTGACGTGCCATTTTGCCGACCCCCTTCCGGGAGTGACTGAGTTTTTGCTCCATTCTGGGCAATCCAACACCGTTCTGTTTGGGACGCGTTTCCGGGTCCACTTTTAGCAGCCGTGCCCCCCGTGTCTTTGGGAATACCACTTGTTAAGTGCGGTGCTGGGGGAGGGGGAGCAGTGGCCAATGTAAGCCCTTGATGCGCCAGCGATGCTGCAGCACACCCACCCTCCCGTCCTTGGCTGCCTCGCACGGCCCCTGCGCCTTGCCTGGTGCCTTATGGCTCGCAGCGCAGGTTGGCGTGCACTGTGTTGCTGAACGTGTGCCGCCCGGAAAATCATTGGTCCGTCGGGTCGCTGAGGGTTCCTGGCGTTTCTGTGATTATCTTCGGAAGGACTCCGGGTGCGTGGGGGCTCGGGAGGGAGATGGAGGGGCAAGGAGAGGGGAGGAGGAGGGGAGGAGGACGGAGGAGGGAAAATGGAAGCGGAGGAGGAGGAAGAGGGGGGAGGAGGAGGGAGGAGGGAGGAGGGAGGGAGGGAGAGAGGGAGGAGGGAGGATGGAGGAGGGATGAGGGAGGAGTTGAGGAGGTAGGGAGGGAGGTAGGGAGGGAGGAAGGGGGGGAACAGGAGGGTGAGGGTGGGTGGCGAGGCCCTGCGCGCCCCCCTTTCGGGCCACAGGTGGACCCGTCGGTGCTCGGCAATCTGAAGGCTGGCTTCAGCAAGACTCCCGTAGCAAAGGAGGATCCGTCGAGCGACATGCCCGTCCAGGACGGGGGATTTACGAATGCTGATTTCATCGTCGAGGCGGATGAGGAAGGGGGAGGAGGGGGGGGAGGAGGAGGAGGAGGAGGAGGAGGAGGAGGAGGAGGAGGAGGAGGAGGAGGAGGAGGAGGACAATGATAATGGGAGCGAGGCGGACATCGAACAGGCGAAGGGTGAGGAGGAGCAGGCGACGCAGCGCTGCGCTTCGACTCCAGAGAGAGGAGGAGCAAGAGGAGGGGCTGCTCTTCACGACAGCTCGACGAGGGGCGAGGGCGGGGAGGGGAGGAGGGGGATGGAGGGCTGGGGGGCGGTGTGGCGGGGGGGGAACCCAGATCTCCCCCATAACTTTGGTTGTCACAGCGCAGCCTCCTGGCGGCCTGGACCCAATCCACAGGCCGGCTCGTATCCCGGGGCGGTTCGCTGACAGTCTTGGGGTCCCGTGAAATCCAGGCGTTGCAATTGTTTCACAAAGGGCGTTTTCGTTCAAGTTCGGATCCTGGGACCCTCACAGATCAATCCAGCTTGAAAAATGACGCATCTGGGGCTCCGTGCGTGATTTATGGCATCACGCCCAGCGAGTGCGGGGGAGGCACGAGGGTCGGTGGCGGGCGAAGCGGGGGCGCACGGCCTGCCTTCGTGCTCGGGGCGACCCGAGGAGTGGATGACCACAGACGGCTCAGAACTCGGTGGCGGGGAGAGAGCAAGATCTTCCCACAGCGAGAGGAGGTTCAGAGGAGGACAAACATACCCACACCGCCATCCTGAAATCGGGCCTGTCCCTCTACAAGAGGGACTTTCAAACATAGCAAAAACATAGTCTCGGGACGATTTTCTAATATTTTTTGATTGTGTTTGTTTTTCTGTATTTTCTAATCTTTCGTCCAAAATCCGCCTGTAGGGGGACATGCCTTCTGGGGCCTCCCGAGAGGCCGTCGTCGCCACCGCTGGCCAGTCGCCTCGAAGTCCCATGGTCAGAGCGCGCCCCGGGAGAGGTCCGGGAAGCAGCGGTAAAGTCAAGGACGCTGAAAGAAGGAACAGTTTGGGTGCGACAGGGAATCGATACTCCTAAGTTTAATTCCCTCTACAAGATGAGGACTATTCAAGATAGTCAAAAAAATAGTCAGGGTATGCTTTTAGATAATTTGTTTGATACATTGTTTTTCTATTCTTGGCCGATTTTGATATTGTCCAACATCCTCCTGTAGGGGGACACGCCTCCCTAATCCTAAGGTTCTTCCGCGGTTGTTCCTCCAGCCCTCCTCCTGCACGCTGGCGATTTTGGGGGCCAAACAATGGGCTTCGTTCCTGATTGATCGTTCCTTATCCCAGCGGCACGACTGTAGCGATAGGAAGTCCAGGGCTCGCTAGGGTCCGGTTTCCTTTCCAAGCCGCCTATACCCCTTTCCGAAATTGTCCGAAAATTATAGTGGAAAAGGGGGTTGCGGGAGGCAGGCTGTTCGGAGGTTTTTTTGGAGGGCGTCGGAAGGGCTTTTTCGTCGTTTTGGAGGTAAGCCAGTTCCTATAGCGAATTTTGGGCTGTCTAACTGTAGCGTGACTTGTCCCTCTGCAGGAGGGATATTCAAAGATAGACCAAAAATAGTCTGGGGAAGATGTTTTGAGTACTTTTGGCCATTTCGGGTTCTTTTTCTATTTTTTGGTTTGCCCAACATCCCCCTGTAGGGGTACAGGCCCGACCGAACCTGTAGCGGCTCCTTCTGCTTTGGGGCTGGGTGGGACGGGGGCGCTCCCGCCCTCCCCGCCGCTCTCGCGTGGGGCGTCGGCGCGGGGAGGGGGCGCCGCGGGCGCGCCAGAGGCGGGCCGATCCTTCCGCTGCGGCACCACACAGCCGGACAGATCGAGGTCGGTTCGAGGTCGGCCCTCCTCCTCAAAAATTAGTCTGGTGTCGATTCGCGGGCACTTTTGTCATGTTTTGAATATTTGTTGGGTATGCTTGATTTTCCGGCCAAAATCCCCCTGTAGGGGGACAGGCCCGACCTAACTCTTGCTGCCTCCTTCCAGGCGATCGCAAACACGGATCCAGGGGGCGTGGATTAGCGACGGGCCCCGTTTCCGGGGGAAATCGCGGATTCTGCCGCCGAACTAGGCGGCACCGGCCGCATTTTTTGGGGGGCAATTCCCCCGATCCATGGGTCATTGACCGCGCGCCACATCCATGGATCGCTAATCCATGTTTGCGCGCCCCGGATCCTTCCGCTGCGGCACCACAGTCGGACCGGGGTGCCAGATCGAGGTGTCGGTTTGCTCCCTTCGCATCCTCGATCTCCGCCTCGCTCCTCTTATCATCGTCGTCGTCCTCCTCCTCAGTGCATGAGCTTGCCTATCGCAGGTTGGCTCGCGTGGTGGTCCCGGTTTGCCTGGCGACCTTGTGATTCGCACAGCGGTCGAGGCCGAGTCGGGTGAAGTTCAGTGTTCGCGCTCCCTCTTCCTCCTGCTCCTCCTCCTCGTCGTCCTCTTCCGTTTATAGGATTGAGGTCGGTTCGGGTATAAGATCGCAATCGGGCCTAGTGCTCTTCGTGTTTGCTGGACGTTCCTGCACGTCCCGTTCGGCACCGCCTGATCCCCAAGCTTCGCCCGCTTCTGGCCCATCTCTGCCAATGAAAGCTGTGCGCGTCCCGCGGAGCTTTTGGCGGAAGAGGCTCGCTCTCGCCCTGCAGATCAACAAAAAAGTTTGCTGGACGTTCTTGTGCATCCTGGGCCCCAGGAAGGATCGCTTCCCTTAGACGTTCTGTCTGTTTGACCGACGGAGGGTCTCATGCTCTTGAGGGATGTTTTTATGGCCTCGATTCGACTCTATGCGATGGTGCGGGAGGCAGTCGTTGGGTCGTTGCGCGGAGGCAGGCGCCCCTGAGAGATTGGCGACGCAATTGTTTCGAGCGCGGGGACGCTCACAGATCGAACGAGCTCGGCAAATGGCGCTCGTTCCAAACCTCCCTCAGATGAGGGAAGGGTGCCCATACCCCTGCCCTTCTCTTCCTTTTCCCACCTTTCTGAGCCTCCTGGAAGGCCCTCGGCGCCACCGCTGGATGCGCCTCGAAGTCCTGGTCAGAACGCGCCTCGGGAGAGGTCCTCGGCGCTCATTCCATGCCCTTCCTTGTCACCGTCTTTCTTTCACCCCTGCCGTCCGCGTTGTCGTCGTCGTCGTTTCCTCTCCATCGAATCCTTCGACCTGCATGATGCAACGATGGGAAACCAGCAGCAGAGAGAGAGAGAGAGAGAAAGACCGAGAGAGAGAGAGAGAGAAGCAAGGACGAATTGGGGGCCACCACCACCACCACCTCCTCCTCCTCCTCCTCCTCCTCCTTCTCCCCCTCCCCCTCCCCCTCCGCCTCCGCCGCCTCCTCCCCCCTTCGTCGCTCCCCTCCCCCCCCCCTTTGGACCTGCCTCTTCGGCCGCGGCGGGCCAAGCCGTGCCACATGGCCTCCCTCTCTTCCCCCCCCCTCGCCCCTCTCGCCCCTCTCGGGCGGACGGGGGGTACCCCTCCCGGCCCCTGCCACCCCGGGCGGGTCCGGCTCGGAGTCGGCCGCATCTGGGCCTCCGGGCGGTTCGGCGCGAGCGGGCGGGCAGGCTGCACGGGGGGCGCGCCCAGGGGCATGGCACGTGGCCGGGCCTCCGAGGAGCCGTCGCGTCCGCCGTAAGGGCGCTCGTGCGAGCCTGTCTGTGGTTCGCGCGCTAGTTTTGCGTCAGGAAGAGGAAGAACAAGAGGGAGAGGAGGTGGAGGAGGTGGAGGAGGAGGAGGAGGAGGAGGAGGAGGGGGAGGAGGGAGGAGGAGGAGGAGGAGGAGGAGGAGGAGGAGGGGGGAGGAGAGGGGAGGAGGAGGAGGAGAGGAGGAGGAGGAGGAGGGAGGAGGAAGGGCGGCGGTCGAGGGAGGAGGCGGGAGGAGAATTTTGGAACGGAGGATGGAGGAGCGGGCAGGGAGGAGGAAGACGGGGAGGGAAGGAGTCGACCGCTCGAGCGACAGGTCCACGAGAGCGGCATCGATTCCCCAGCTTAGATGGCTGGGTGATGAAGTGTCGTGGTTGCGCGTGAGTGTTCTTGGGCATTCCATTATCATATCGAGCGATGCGCTTGATTGTCAGCAAACACGGCTTACGAGATATCCAGGGCCCACTCGCAGATCGCGGAGATTTTCATTGGGACTCCTCCGCAGAGACTCAGGCCGCCCGGATCGATCGTTCTTCTTTGCAGTATCGTTGGGTTTGTTGCCGACGTACGTGCCGGATTGGCACGGCGATGCTCAAGTCACAGCACTTCCAGAATTCCAACATTCTAGGTCTCCTAGATGGGGTCGGATGCATCGCCGATGCTGCCCGATGTGGGGCCCGATTTGCTTCACGTCGACGTCGCCGGTGCATCGCCGATGTATCGGCGATGCGGCGCGATCTTCCGACCCCATCTACTCCAACCCCATCTAGGAGGCCTCTACATATCGTGTTTTGTTTCGCAGCGTGGACCCCCAGAGATTTGTATTCCGTCCCCTTGGCCCAGGCGTTGCACTGCTCGGCATCGCGGTTGGGCCCCCGTTCTTCTCTGGGCGGGGGGTACAGAGGGAGAGAGAGAGATCGAGAGAGGCAGGCACATGGTGGACAGAGTGCGAGAGAGAGAGAGGGAGGGAGGGAGAGAGGGAGAGAGAGAGGGAGGGAGAGCGAGAGAGAGAGAGAGAGAGAGCGAGTGAGCGAGAGAGACAGAGAGAGAATCTTGAGGAGAGGGAGAGAGACGGATACGGAGGGCTCCCGAGAGAGAGAGAGAGAGTGTGTGAATGAACGTGAGAGAGAGAGGAGTAGAAAGAGAAGAGGGGTACAATCACAAAGAGGTGCGAAAGAGAGAGAGAGAGAGCTATATTTGAAGTGTTGGACAGAGAGAGAGAGGAACACTATCACAAAGAGACATAATGAGAGAGAGCGAGAGAGCAAGAGATGCATTAGGCCCAGAAGAGGACAGCGACGCAACACCTGCGTCATTCCATTGCCGTCTTTCGTTCTTCCGATAATTTGCCATTTGATCATTCGTCTCTTTGCTTGCTTCCATCCACCCTTCTTGCTCTCGCTCATCCTCCCCTTCCGCTTCCCTCAGTCCGTCTCCCGTTTCCTTATGCTTCTCTTCGTGCCAGTCTCCTTGTCCCCTCCTCAGCCTTCGTACTCCTTCGCTTCGTTCTTTTCCACCCTTCTTCCCCCTCCCGCTCCTCGTTTGCCCCCTCCCCTCCTCCCCCCCTGCCCTCGCTTCCGCCTCCTCCCTCTGCCCGTCGCCTCGCGCTCCCTCTTGCCCGCCGCTTCCTCGCTTCCACCCCGCATCCTCTGAACCAGGCTTCAGTCCGACTCCCTCCCCTGCTTCCTCGTCCCCACCGCTCCCGTCATCACCGCATCCGTGCGCGGCCCGTGGAGCAGCTCTCGGACCGCATGCCGAACTCGAGCGCAGCGAAGAGCGAATCTCCCCCCCTCCCCCCTCCCCTCCCCGTCCCTCCTCTCCTCTCCCCCCCTCGTTAAGTCGGGCCTGTCCCTCTGCAGGGGGAATATTCGAACATGATAAAAAAGTAGTCAGGGGACGATTTTGCTTGACTATTTTTAACCATTTGGGAGTATGTTTTGGGTCTGTTTCTTTTTTCACCCGGAATTCCCCTGTGGGGGAGAGGCCCGACCTAACCCCCCCCTCTCGCGTCCTCCCTTCTCTGTCCTGCTGTTCGAGCGCGCCGTAGCCGGGGAGCAGTTTGCACGCGCTGCTCCGTGGCGGCTGGGCCCGCATCCAGCATCCTCCCCTCGTCGTCCCTCGGGGGCGTCGCAGCGGGGGGCGATGGCGAGGGAGGAAAAGCCACCAGGACCAGACCACTGGCGTTTACTAAACGGCCCTGGGCGTTTACCCAACAGCCCTGCCCCGTTCGATTCCTTCTCTGGGCGCGTTTACTGGAGGCCTCGCGTGTCGGGGTGGTTGTTCTCGGGGTGGATGTTCTTTCTGCCCTCTGCTGTAGGAAACGCAGCAGTGGTGTGGGGGCTCCGGCCGCCAGCGCCTGGGCGCGGGTGCCAGCGGCAGAGGTGCCTGATCGACTCTGGCAGCTCCGACCTCTGGGTGCCGTCCAAGAGGCGCTGCCCCGTCCCCGCGCGGCCGCGGCCGCGGCCGGGGGGGCGGCCATAGACGGGCCCTGACTCCCTGAGGGCTTGTCGACTTTTCACCAATCGACTTGTGGGGATCCTGCCAGATAAATCCATGTAATTTTAGATATAGCGAGGTAAGCCCAGTTAAATCCAGGTAAGTCGAGACAAATCTGGGTAAATCCAGGTAAACCCAGAGATCTTTAGGGAAACTTGGAGCAACTCGCGGCCGGTCCAGCGCGAGTCGAAGGACGGCAAAAGTCGTTAAGCCTTTAACGACTGACGGTGTTCTACCGCCGCGTTCGCGCCAGGACTGGTGGAACCTCTCGGGTCTCGAGTAGAATGGGAGATTTTTGGAGGTCAGATCCCGATGATCAGTTTGATGTAGCAGGCAAAGCATGTGGGCTTCCATATTGGGGGCCGCCAGGGGTTTTGTCACGGTCCCGTTCGCGCCCTGATGGGCGTGATCTGTTGGGCGGAATGGTGCTATTTGGAAGCACTGGTGCCTCTGGTCAGAGGCCGATGATCATCCTGATGTAGCAGGCGCGGCACCTGGGCCTCCCAACAGGAAGAAGAAGGGTAGGAGGAGGAGGAGGAGGAGGAGGAGGAGGAGGAGAAGGAGGAGGAGGGCGAGAGGAATAATGCAGGGTGGGAGGAGGAGCAGGAGAGGAAAGAACCGTCGAACCCGAATTGTTCTCACACAGTTTCACGCTCGCGCAGTCGGCTTCGCCGCCACCCTTGAGGCATCAAGTATCGCTGTAACGAGTGCGCGTACGGGGTACTCCGGCCTGTGTGTTTGCTTGATTTTAACAGCCAGCACCCTGAACCACCGGGCTGGTGGGAGTTGGCAGTCATGCGCACTTGCAGCAGATTGCGCGGCGCGCCAGTGTTAGGTTTAAATCGGGCCTGTCCCTCTACAGGGGGAACCTTCAAAAGTAGTCAAAACATTGTATGGGAACGATTATTTTACATTCTGGTTTGACCATTTTGGGGCATTTTTGACTATTTTTAATTTGTCGCCCAAAGTCCCCCTGTAGGAGACAGGCCCGACCTAATGTTAGGTGCGTGTGCGATTGCGCCCTCGTTTCGTGTGTTGTGTCTCGCGGCGCCAGCGCTGAGGTGCAGCAGCTGCAACAACGACCACTATCGAGAACGCCGACGGTTAACCACCGCCGCCCCCCTGCTTTCTGAAAGCGCATGTGATGCCAAACGTTGGGTCGATGTCGGGCCGAGCCGTGGGCCTATCTGTTTTCCCAGCCGTTGTGGAAACTTTTTGGGAAGACTTCTGGGGGCGGAGGAGGAGGAGGTCGAAGAGGAGGAGGGGGAGGAGGAGTAGGAGGAGGAGGAGGAGGAGGAGGAGGCCACTTGGGGTCGCATGGGGCTATCTTGCGGCCTCCCGGGGGCGTCCTGTCCGCGTCCTGTGGGCTTCCGAGGGGCGTCGTGGGGGTCTCTTGGACAGTTTCATGTTCTCTCTACCCATCGGTCGCCTTCGGATGCTTTTTGTTTTGGGTCCCTCCTGAGACCCTGGCTGTAAGGCCGTCTTGGCAGTCCTCAGGGCTCTTTTGTGGGCCGTCCTGCGGGCCTCTCGGGCCGTCTTGGAGTCTTCTTGGCCTGCTTTGGGACGCCCTTGGGGGTACTGGGGCCGTCTTGGAGATATCTGGGAGGTCTCTGGGGCCGTCTTCGACTGTCGGAAGCCCGAGAGGGCGAGAGCGCGAAGACCCGTCACGCACCACGCGACAATCAAACACCGTTGCGCCGTCGGGCCCTCCTTGAGGGCCTCGTCTGGTCCTCTTGGTCCGTATGGGGGGGTTTGTGGTGCAGGACGCCAGTCGGAGACTCTCCTTCTCTCGCGGCTGGGGGGGTGGTCCCGGCGGAAGCCATCGGGAATCTTGAGCAAATGTTGCCAAAAGCTATCAGGTTCGGCATGCCATATGTCATGGCGCCCGCATCGCAGAGCGGATTTCGTTCGGACAACGAATGGATGGGCCTTCAGTGTCCTGGATAATTTCGCTCCCGATTTCGAGGTACATTCCGTGCGTACATTTCGAGGTACATTCCGGAAGACCAAACACACATCCACGCGAAACTCACTTCGTTTTTCGCTCGCCGTTTCGGGCAACTATCCACGCAGAAATCCGCTGCAGCAAGGCTGCAAGGCCGGTGCAATGACATTACAAGAGATGTGAGCGAGGTGGAGGGCGCCCCGGGAGGGGTCCTGGCGTATGTTTGTTGTTATTTTGTGTATATATATATATACACATAACATACACGCTTATGTGTGTATATATCTATATGTATGAGATACATGTTCTGGTTGCTTGGCGGGGTGCACTGCGGCTCAGGGGTTGAGTCAGGACCCCGCTGGACACTGTCTGGACAGGCCCAGAGAGCTGCAGTGAAAGCCTGGTACGCCGTGCGCCCCGCAAGGAGATTAGATGCTCGCTTTGGGGACCTTCCTGGGGCCCACCTAACAGATTTGCTCGACTCTACGTCGACCCCAGTTCGACTCAAGTTCGATTCAGGTTCGACTCAGGGTCGACTCACATCGACGGACGTTCTATGTAGCTTCGACGCAAGAGTGGAGCGAGTGTCTCCAGGAAGGTCCCCAGAATGAGCATCCAAAGCAACATGGGCGTCGGAACTAGTGGCCTTTGGCCCGTCCCGACACAGTCCCAGGGTTGTGTGCCAGAGGTCTCTTGGATTGTTGAGATCTCCTGGCGTCCCTCTCGGGGGCCCGTGCCAGGCCGCTTGGGGAGACTTACGGGGCCTCTTGGGGGCCTCTTGGAGGCCCCTTTGGGGCCTTTCGGCTATTCTGGGCGCTTCTCGGGGACTTTGGGCTAGCATTTTGAAGGCAAGGCTCCTAGGACCTGTTCGTTTTCTCTCTCTCTCTCTCGGGGTTAAGTCGGGTCTGTCCCTCTGCAGGAGGAAAATTCAAATCATGTTATATATATATATAAAAAACATAATATGGGAATTCTTTACGCTTCGCGTATCCCCACCAGCCCATCTCACAACAGCAACTCTTGCGAAGCATGCCGACAGTCGTGTTTTTCAGGCTTGTGTCCGCTTGGCCCCGCATGTCTCCCCTGTTCCTCCTTCCTCCCGCCTCCTTGTACATCCTCCTTGTGGGGGGAGCGGGAGAAGGACGACGACGACGACGACGACGTCGACGACGACGACGACGAAGGCGGCGGCGACGACGACGACGACGACGACGACGACGATTGGTGGGCGTCGTTGGGGGCCCTCGTTGTGTGAGTCCTGCGGCCCCGTCGTCCTTGTGTGAGTCCTTCGGGACCCTATTCCTGGTGTGAGTCGTTCGGGCTCCTCGTTGTGGTTGTGTGAGTCGTTCGGGCCCCTCGTCCAGGTGTGAGTCGTTGGGGCTTCTCGTGGTTCGAGTCGTTCGGGTCTCTCGTCCTGGTGTGA
>CAUYUJ010017515.1:150000-182500 GCA_963575745.1 Prorocentrum cordatum | reverse complement strand
AGTAGTAGTAGTAGTAGTAGTAGTAGTTGTAGAAGTAGTAGTAGATGTCTTTTGGGAGCCTCTTCGAGGCCTCTTGGGGCGTCTTCGGCGCCTCTTGGCGGCCCCTGGGGCTTCTAGGAGAGTGCTGGGTGCCTTGGGAGAGCGTCTTCGGGCCTCTTGGGAGCCTCTTGGATGCCGTTTGGGGCGTCTTGGGCGCCTCTTGGCAGCTCCAGGGCCTTCCAGGAGCGTCGTGGGTGCCTCGGGGGAGCCTCTTGGGGCCTCTTGGGGGCCTCTTGGGGGCATCTTGGGGGCCTCTTGGAGGCCTCTTGGGGCCTCGTGGGGCTCTCTGTGAGGGGTCTGGGAGGAATCTTGGGGCCATCTGTCAGGGGATCGATCATAGATGAGGCGAGCATTTTCCCCCCCCCCCCCCCCCGTCGGGGCCAGAATCCTCGTGAGGGGTGTCGTTTTTTAGCCCTCCCAGGAGTCGAAAATGACCCCTCTGACGACCCGCGAAAGGACCTCTCCAGTCCCAGGGGGAGGGGGTAGGGGGAGGGGTAAACCCCTCCCCGAAGGGGAAGAAGGGGGGTTGAGAACAGAGAGAGCTCCCTAAACCACTCACGCCCAAAGGGCTGCTGGGACTATTGTTTGAGCATCTGTTTGGGCCATTTTGAACATTTTCAGGGTATGTTTAATTTTATATCCAAAATCCGTCTGGAGGGGGGCATGCCCGACCTAAGCTTTGGGCCGTCTTGGGGCTTTCTTTGGGGCCGTCTTGGGGGGACCTTCGGAACCTGTTGGATCGTCTCGGTGGCCCTGAAGCTCGGGAAGGCGAGTATCGGAAAGGATGCGAAATAATAGGACATTCAATGCCTTGGGCATATTGAGATCTGGAGGCCACCTTGGGGGGTTCTTGAGGCCCAGTCTCTCGGGGGTCTCTTGGTTCGTAGCCGTCTTGGAGCCCTATTGGGCTGACTCGCAGCCGTCCTGTACTGTCTTCAGCCCTCTTGACACCCTCTTTAGGCGTCGTGGCGCTGCCTGGCCTCGGGAGAAGCCACGCGACGCACCCCAAGAATGTCCAACACTCTGGGGTCGGGGCCCCTTCAAGAATTCGAAGGCACGCGACGACACTCCACTCCGTGCCTCTCGGCACGGCGGCGGATTTCAACGCTGATGCGTCGTCAACGTTCCAGCCGGAGATGGACTACTCCGGACAGCCCAAAGAGGTCGAGCTGCAGTCTAAGAAGTGCGTGGGTGCACCATCAGAGTGCCAGATAGTCCAGACAAGATTCAGCGGCAGGATCCCAGGCGTGTTGGCATACGGGTTCGAGGTGGGAGCTGAGGCGCGGCCCCCGTCAGGCAATGATGCCTGTGCGATGTGCCGGTGGCGCGCTGGGTGCAGAGGAGAACCAGGTACCACCGCCACCGAGAGCCCAGTTTGGGGGGGGGCATTCTTCTTGGGCGGCGGCACTCCCGAGCGTCACCCAAAAGCCGGACGACGCTCGGGCGTGCCACCGCCAGGGGATCGTTTCCCACCCCATGACGGGTTCCTGGTTGAGGTTGTTAGTGTTTCTTCTCTGTCGGGAGCCTTAAGACGGGGGTCACTTCAAACGGGGGTCAGCCAGAGCGCCCGATCTTGCAGGATCCTGCAGGGACAGGGTCGCATTGACCTGGGGTTGGGTGCAGGATCTTGCAGGATCCTGCAGGATCCTTCACATTGACCCCGATCTGGGTGCAGGATCTTACAGGATTTTGCAAGATTCTGCAAGGCCTGATTGAACCTGGTCTGGATTGACCCGGGGCAGAAGATTCCCGACCATTGCCCAGGGGTCGCTTCCCACCCCTCCCGATGGGTTCCGGGTGGACGTGGTCTGTGTTTCTCCTCTGATTGGTGGTGTCATAGATTAGGCTGCACCTCGTCATCCTCGGGCGGGCGGCTTGGGGGGGTCTCTTTGTGCTGCGCAGCGGGGTGATTTGGTGTCTGCACCGTTGCTCCGCGAGCCGCGCGTCAGTTTGGCTTCGCTCGGCGCTCGCGTTGCCCCTCGCGAGCCGACTTCGACTTGCCGCGCCTGAAGCTCGGGAGTGACAGCCGCGCGCTGTGGTGCGCGCCCACGGGAGGGAGGGGAAGCCACGGCTGGGCAGACGGTGTGGCCGCTCACGATGGTGATTTGGGTGCTGCCGAGGACACGCAGACATGGACTGAGGCGCGTGGACGTTGGAGACGGGGCCCGCCTCCGGGCAGAAGCGGCGCGCTCCGTCGCCAGATCATGCGCAACCCGTGTCAGCGCGTGCCCGATCCAGGGTTTCTGCGTCAGCCCAGCTCCTCCTCCTCCTCCTCCCCCTCCTCCTCCTCCTCCTCCTCCTCCTCCTCCTCCTCCTCCTCCTCCTCCTCCTCCTCCTCCTCCTCCCCCTTCCCCGATCCGTCGATCTGGCGCGCGGGTGCCAGATCCACGCACTGGGGAAAATACCCCCCTTCAGAAAGCGCAGGCTGCAACATCACGGGGGGCAGGCAGCGGGGGGACGCATCGGCCCCCAACCGCCCAGTGATCGCCGACAGCGTCCGGATGGCCCACCCAGCCCGGACCGTGCGGACTCGCAACGGGGGACATATCGCCGATCTACCAGCGATGTGTCGCCGAGTCAAGCTCGATGAGCGCCCCCCCCCCCCCCCCCACGTTCCCCCTCAGGTCAGCGCGGAGCGCATAATCTGACACCACCCCTTCGAGTCCCCCCATGCGGATTCGGAATCGTGGGCATATCGCCCTTCTATCGGCGACGTGCCGTCGATTCGAGCTCGATGCGACTCCCCCCGAACGTTGCCCCTCAAGACCGGCCTCTCCTGCGGTGTCGTGCCGCGCCGAGCCAGCGCGGGTCAGCCACCCATGCGCGCCGAGCCGCGGTCGCACCGCATGCCCGCCGCCGCAGGCACCCGCCGTCACGAGTGTGGAGGGAGGAGGAGGAGCAGGAGGAGGAGGAGCAGGAGGAGGAGGAGGAGGGGTTGCCTGTCCTGCCACGGTGCCCTCGACCTGATCCGTTTTGGTCGTTTCGCCGATGGTCTGCTGCTCCTGCCCAGGCACGGCCTGCTTCAGGCGCTTCCGCCCGTGCGGGCGAAGAGGCGTCAGGTGGCCGTGCCTTCTCCGACGCTGCGGGCGCGTGCGTGCGCCGCCTAGCCTGCGCAAGGAGGGGGAAGAGGAGGATTCTGCGGCGGGACAGACCTCTGAAGCGGCAAGTCACACCGAGCACACCGAGTGGCGAGGAGGAGGAGGAGGACGAGGAGGAAGAGGAGGAGGAGGAGGAGGAGGAGGGGAGATGGAGGTTCTTCAACCGGCGTGGTGATCACACCGGCGTGGTGATCACACCGCGTGGTGAGTCATTGGGGAGTCGGGGTCACTCGGGTCGTTCTCCCATGACGTCTCGGGCGACTGGGGCCTCCGAGGTCCGCAGAACATGCAGATACGCACCGTGCGGTGAGGTCGCTGGGGATTCCGGGGTCACCATGCGGTCCGTCACCACACGTTTTTGGGGAGCCCCAGAAGGAGAGGGGGGAGGTCAAGATCTCGTACGGCAGCGGCGTCGTGGTCGGCTATTCGGTCCACGACACCCTGCAGTTCGGCTCGGCCACGCTCGAGAACCAGGACACTCTGTGCCGCCGCCTGCGGGGGAGGGGGGCGAGGCATCCTAGGGGGGCACCTCAGGAGGGGGGCACCCCATCGGGTTCTATGCTTTTGGAGGGCCGATGTCAGGCCTCCTGGAGACTTCGGGAGATGGGGACCTCCTCCCGAAGAATACCCTCCCCCCAGTCTGCGGTCCATTTCTTCAGCCGCAGCCCCCCTCCCCTGAGATCGTTTTTTATTCCTTGAAGGTGAAACCGCAAAGTCGGTTACGAGGGGTCGCCCCCCCCGCCCTTTTTCAGAGTGGGGCCAATCTTACGCGGGGGAGGGTCCGGCTCGACTACGACGACGTTTACGATTACGACTACGACGACGATTACGACGACGACGACGACGACGACGACGACGACGACTAGTACTACTACTACTACTACTACAGCAACAACAACAACTACTAATACTATTCCTACTACTACTACTACTGCTGCTACTACTGCTACTACTGCTACTAGTACTACTACTATTACTACTACTACTACTACTACTACTACTACTACTATTACTACTACTACTACTACTACTACTACGACGACTACGACTACGACTACGACCACGACTGCTACGACGACTGCCACTACTATTTCTATGACGACTACTACTACTACGACTACTACTACTACTACTACTACTACTACTCTACTGCTACTACTACTACTACTACTACTATCACTACTAGTACTACTACTACTCCGAATTCTAACACTACTACTTATACGTAGACTTCCTCTACTTCTAATACTACGACTGCAACTACTCTTCCGACGACTACTACTACTATTACTACTACTACGACGACGGCGACTATTTGTGCTACTACTACGACTAATTTTGCGATTGCGACTACTACTTTCACTTCAACTATTGTGAGCTCTATTATTTCTATTATTCGTATTACTAATAATACTACTACTTCTGTTACTACGTTTACTACGACTTCTTTTACGACGGCTACGATTACTACCACTACTACTACTACTACTGCTACTACTATTACTACTACTACTACTACTACTACGACAACTGCGTCTACTATTACTACACTTACTACTATTACTACAACAACAACTACTACTACTACCATTACTACTACGACTACTACTACTACTACTACTACTTCTACTACTATGTCGACTTGTACTGGCAGCGTGATTACTACTACCACCACCACAACTACTACTACTACTACTACTACTACTACTACTACTACTACTACTACTACCCTTACTACTACTACGACTACTACTGCTACTCCGACTCCGACGACGCTTCTGTTTATCAGTATCACTAGCGTATCTACTATTCTGATTATTACAATTATTATTATTCCCACTACTACTACTACTACTACTACGACTTGTAACAATTCATGTTTGTGATTGTGTTCGCTACTACTGCTACTACGACTAGCACTGCTACGTCTACGGCGGCGTCTATTACTATTGCTGGTTCCATTATTTCTATTAGTTTTACGACTACGGCTTGTATTTCTAGTACCACCAGTACTACGATCACTTCTGCTACTTCTACTGCTGCTTCTACGACTACGTCTACTGCTATCTGTATTATTGCGACTATTACATTTTCTACGATTGCTACTTGAATTATTGCTATTGCGATGATTCCTGCTCCTAAGATTACGACTGCTACTACTACCATTGCTACGACTGGTAATGATATTGTTGTCACTGCGACGACTACTATTATTACCGCTACGGCTGCTACGACGACTAGTACTTCTGCTATTACCTCCTAGTGCCACTATTTCTACTACTGCTACTACTGCTACTACTACGTGTACTTCTACTAATAGTTCTACGACCACTAGTACTACATCTACGACGGTTACGCTCATTACTAGTCCTTCCACTACTACCACCACGACTACGACTATTCAGTAAATTACTACTGCGACTACTCCTACTATGTCTTTGTCCATCACTACGACTACTTGTACTACTTCTACTACTACTACTACTACTACATGTTCTGTGATCGCTACATGAACTACTGCTATTACGACCATTTCTGGTCAATAGAATACGACTGCGAATGCCACCGCTACTACAATCAGAAGGCTCCCAATACGACTACGACGACTGCGGCTACTACGACTCTTACCGTCCCTATGTCTACCACTACTGTTACTCTTACTACGACTACTGCTACCGGTACTACTACTACAATTAGCACTACTACTACTAACACAACTACTGCTATTACTACTACTACTACTACTACTACTACTACTACTACTGCTGCTGCTGCTGCTACTACTACTACTACTACTACTACCACTACTGCTATTGCTACTACTCTTGGTACTACCGATACTTCGGCAACTACTACGGTGACGCTCATTTTTTCCACTACTACCTCTACTACTTATACTGCTACTAGTGCTACTACTACTACTATCACTACTACAACTGCTACTACTACTACTACTACTACTACTGATACTACTACTACTACTATCAATTTTACTACTACTTTTTTTACTACTACTACTACGGCTACTCATACTATTACTTTTCATATTAACATTATTGTTACTACTGCTACTACTACTACTACTACTCCTACTACTCCTAATGCTACTTCTACTACTACTACCACTTCTACTACGCGTTCCACAACTTAGTTCCCTTTTTTCCGAGTACTACTACCAATTATTATTATGTTGCTTACTATTATTGCTACTACTATTACTACTGTTGCTACTACTACTACTACTACTACTACTACTACTACTGCGACTATTCGTACTACTTCTAATACTACTCCGGCCACCATTACTATTATTATTATTACTACTACTACTACTACTTCGACTACGACTACGACTACTACTACTACGACTACGATTACTACTACTACTACTATTACTACTACTACTTCTACTACTACTACGACTACTCCTACTACCACGACTAGTACTACTACTACTACTACTACTACTACTACTACGACTAGTACCAGTATTACGACTAGTAAATCGACTACTATCACAAATTCCATCGGTCGTGCTTTTTTCGTTACAAGTACAGTTGTTACTCACATACTTTATACGACCACAACCATACTACTAGTACGACGGCTACATCAATACCTACTCGCACTATCTTCCCACTTGTATTTTACTACTACTACTACTTCGACTACTACTACTACTACTACTACTACTACTACTACTACTACTCCTGCTGCTACTACTACTACTGCTACTACTACTACGGCGAACAGAACTACGACTACCACTACCACTCTTCCCACTACGACTATTACTACGTCTACTACTACTACTACTACTACTACTACTACTACTACTACTACTTCTACTACTTCTACTACTACCACTACTATCTGCACTACTACTACTACTACTGCTACTACTACTACTACTACTACTACTACTACTACTACGACCATTACCACTACTACTACTACCACTACTACTACTACTACTACTACTACTACTACTCCTGCTACTACTACTACTACTACTACTACCACCACCACTACTACTACTACTACTACTACTACTTCCCGTACTATTACTACTACTACTACTACTACTACTACTACTACTACTACTACTTCGACTACTACTACTACTACTACTACTACTATTACTACTACTGCTACTTCTACTACTACTACCTGCTACTACTTTTCGATGTCGTCACCGTCACTGTGGGTCGTCGTTGTCGTCTCCGACGCGTGTCGTCGGAGTCGTCGGTGTCGGAGTCGTCGTCGTAGTCGCTGTCGTTGCCGTTGTCGTTGCCGTTGTCGTTGCCGTCGCGGGTCGTCGTCGCCCTCGTCGTGGCCGTTGCCGGTCCTGCTGCTACCGCTAGGTTTGCTATAGACCATCATTGCTGGTACGACCAGGCCCGCTGCCGCCACGTTCACCTTACCCCGCCACGACGGCCCGACCCTCCTTGTCTCCCCCGTGACGGACGTTAGGCACGGGGAGTGAAACGCAATCTCCCGCAGCGGCTTCGCCTTCGGCTTCGGCTTCGTCGTCGTCGTCGTCGTCGGTCGTCTGCAGCTGCTCTGCTGCTGCTGCGGCTTCTCCTCCTCCTCCTCCTCCCTTTTCTTCCTCCTCATCCTCCTCCTCGCTCCTCCTCGCTCCGCCTCCTCGCTCCTCCTCGCTCCGCCTCCTGGCTCCTCGCCCCTCCTCGCTCCTCGCCGCCCTTCCCCCTCGAGGCCTTCATCATCGTGGAGGACGCGGACCTGCCTCCCGAGCGCGAGTGGGACGGCATCTGCGGGCTCGGGTGGCAGGGGCTTGCCCAGGCCCTCAATCCCCCCCGGCGGGTCGGACTTGCGTCTGCACCCTCCGCCCCGTCGCCCTCGTCCAGCTCCTCTCCTCCCCCACCTCCTCCTCCTCCTCCTCTCCTCCTCCTCCTCCTCCTCCTCCTCCTCCTCCTCCTCTGGCTCCTCCTCGTCTTCGTATTCCTCCTCCTCCTCGACCTCCTCCAGCTCCTCTCCTCCCCTCCTCCGGCTCCTCTCCTCGATGCGAACCTCTCTCGACTGGAGGTTTTTTGGCACTGCTGGTCTCAGGGCCCTCGCCGGCCTTTCGGGATTGTGCAAGATCGCTTCGAGATGAGGAGCCGGTGCCAGGGATGCCGGCCACGCGCAGAGGGGGGCAGGGGAAGGGGGGAAGGCCTCTTAGAAGGAGGTCGCTTCATAGAAGGCGCGGGCCTTGCTTGTAGATGGAAGTCCCGCGCCTTTAAGAGACGCGGGCGGCCCCAGTTGTGAACGAAATCGCCGCGTCTGAGATCTGGGTCTATACCCATCGCTCTCCTCTGGCTCCTCCCATCCCCCCCCTCCCTCTCTCCAGCGTCTATCCATTCCTCCCTCATCTCTTCCTCAGCGGGCGAAGAACAGTATAAAACACACTGTGTCGTCACTGGGGAAACTTGCCCAAAAGCGGCTGGAAAGCTTACCCTGACGGGCCACCTCAGGAGTGTAAAGCTTCCAGCCGCCATGGGACAGGCGTCCCCGGGGGCGAAAACTAGTTGTTTCGTACAGACTGCCCTGATTAGTATGTCGACCCTGCCAAGTCAAGGGTACCCTTGTGTCCTGTGTCTCGCGACCCATGCCTCCTACATTCCTATGGCAGTGTGCCCCTCGGCGTGTCCTCTCCAATCAAATCCGACTGTACAGTCATTCGCCCGTCAACTTCCTTACTCGCCAATCTCGTCGATCAAGTCTCGGGGATAAGCATCCGGATGATGCTGCCACCTCAGATTCAGGGTCGCCGCGAGCGTTTCGTTAGCCTCTCTGGTGTGCTTCGGTGCGTCCTCTCTGCTCTTTCGGCCCCCCTCGGTCGACTCTGCACTGGAGATGCGGTCCCCCGCTTTTCCTCTCGTCATTGATGACCATCCGAGCATCATAATCACGGCAAAGGCGAGGGGGTGGATCGAGGAGTTATTCGGAGGTTGGCGAGGGACAACGGGACAACCTTTCTTTTTAAGTTTTCCCTTTCTAGGGAGTCCTGGTTGTGACAGGGGCCAGAGCACAGCACTATGCACCGCGCTTTGTTCAACAAGGGATTGTGGCCGTGGCTGTGTGATAGGGGTGAGTGCACGGCCACGTGCATAGTAGTTGATTTTTGCCAAGGGATCGTGGCCATGTGACAGGAGTGAGGGCTCAGCCATGTGCACTGTAGCGCATTCTTCAATGAAGGATCGTGGCCGTGTGACAGCGGTGAAAGCACGGCCACGTGCACGGTCGTGAAACTTTTACTAGGGGTCGTGGCCGTGAGACAGGGGTGAGAGCATGGCCATGTGAGCGATGCAAAAAAGGGGTCGTTTGCGCCGACATTGGCGCGTAAGCTGCCCGCGTAAGGTCGCGCGTAAGCGCCCTCGTCTCCAATGAAGCGTGCCGCGCTGGTGGCCTGCGTAAGCCGCCGCGTAAGGTCGATACGTCGTCTCGCGTGAGAAAGTCTCGGGCGGGACGACCGCCAGACCAGCTGCCAGATCAGGCTGTCTCTGGCTCCCCGGGCCATACAGCGAAACGATAGGAAGGAAACAAGTAGACGGACTGAGTTGGGCCACGGGCCACGTTCGGCCTCTAGGGCCCTTCACCCGGCCACGGTAACGTCAATGAACTACCCAGGATGAGATTCTGGCCCGAGTGAATGGGTTCAGATCTCCAGGGTTCTACCTCGCAGAGGAAATTGAACGAACACGACGTCGGAGTTTTGGAATTTTGTAATGCTCGGGGTAGCTTCCGCCCTCCAATCGCAAGCCGGCGTCATCGGTACAAAGTTGGTGCGACCTTTGTGTTTGTAGGGGGGGGGCGGGGCTCGGGGACAGGCAGGGCCTGAGGGAGAGTGGGCGGGGAGGGGGTATACACACATACATACATACATAAATGCATGCATGCATGCATACATACATATACACATACACACATACACACAGACACACAGACACACATACACACACAAATATACATACATACATACATACATACATACATACATACATACATACATACATACACATACATACATACATACATACACATACATACAGACAGACAGACAGACAGACAGACAGACAGACAGACATACATGCACACACGCATGCATGCATGCATGCATACATACATACGTTTAGCGGCATACATGTGTATTATATATATGTGTGTGTGCGTGTGTGCGTTTTTCTTATATCTCTATATATATATATAGATATACATTGTGTCACACACCCCCCCCCCCCCAAGACACGGCATGAGAAGGATGAGGCGGATGTAGAGGTTGAGGATGAGGAGAACGCTGACTGAGAGGAGGGGGGAAGTTGACTGAGAGGAGGACGTTGACTGAGAGGAGGACGTTGACTAAGAGGAGGATGAGGAGAACGTTGACTGAGAGGAGGACGTTGACTGAGAAGACGGGGGACGGGGGAGTTGAACAGAGGGAGAGGAGGACCGAGAAGCAGAAGGAGGGTGAAGAGGATGAGGGGAAGGGGGACTATCGGAACATGGGAATGAAGAGCAGAGGGGACGAGTAGAAGGCCGATGAAGAGGGAGGATTAGTAGGCAAGCGGGGGCAGAAGCAGGGTCACTTGGAGGAGGGGGAGGAGGAGGAGGAGGGGGAGGAGGAGGAGGAGGAGGAGGAGGAGGAGGAGGAGGAGGGGGAGGAGGAGGTGGAGGCGGAGGGGGGGGGGGGGGGGAACGCCCGGAGACTCCTGCAGCTGAGAAGTGTGATGCTCCAGCTGATCCGCGTGCTCCTCTTCTGTCCGGGCTCGCGTTTGCGGTCGGCAAGTCCGCGCCAGAACCGAAGCGGGTGCGAAGCGCGCGCGCGGTTCGAATCTATATGTAGAGAGAGAGGAAAAAGAGAGAGAGAGAGGGGAAGAGAGAGAAAGAGGAAGAGCCAGATGGAGCAACAGAGACAGAGAGACAGAGAGAGAAAGAGAAAGACAGACGGTTGCACTTAGGGCTCTTTGTTTGTGCCTAATGGAACTGGGCTGGCGGGTCGGTTTGGTGGATCTGTTGTCGTCGTCGCCGCCCCGTCGCCGCCTCGTCGCCGCCTGTCGTCTGGGCCTGCGGGCCGATCTTGCGGCCATCTTGTCGCCATCGACGCCCCGTCACCGCCTCGTCGTTGCCCGCCGTCTGGGCCTGCGGGTCGGTCTGGCGGCTATATTGTCGCCGTCGTCGCCCCGTCCCCACCCCGTCGCCGCCCCGTCGTCTTGGGCCCGCATTATTTCGCATTGGTTTGCATTGCTATGCTTTGCTTTGCTTTGCTTAGCGTCGCGTTGCATTGCTTTGCATTGGTATGTCGTGCCGCTGATTTGCATTGGTTTGCATCGTTTTGCATTGCTTACATGGTCTTGCATAACCTTGCTATGCACTTCTATTGCATTGCTTTGAGTTGCGTTGCATTGTTTTGCACTGCTACGCTGTGCTTGTCATGTTTTTGCATTGCCTTATATCGCTTCGCATCGCGTTGAATTGATTGCTTTGCATTTCATCGCATTGGAACCGCACCGCGTTGCAATCGCATTGCGGTGCGCTGCTTGGTAATACATTGCGTCATACAGTCTGCGCCGCATGGGTTCTCCTTCCTAGAAGCTATATGGACCCTACCCCCCCTCCGGAATCATCTGCTCCCCTTTTGGACAGAGCATGTCAATTATGATTATGTTTCATCGTTCATTCGACGTAAACCTGAATTCACACCATCCCAGGGGGACCTCTCATTGACCCCCGTCTCATCCTTGGCAAATAATACATTGCGCGCGCACCCGTTCATCACAAACCAGTCATTTTCAACGATCTCTTGTTTCATAAGTGACAAAGTCCACACGCGCGCGGCGTCGTGCGCGCATGCCGAAATCATAAAGAAATCGTATGTTTCGCACGAGTGTCAAGACCGAGCTTCCCGACAACACTTCTAACACAACAATGTTGTTGTTGGCAGAATGCGTTGTAAAAAAGTTGCGGACTTCCTTGCGAATTATGTTGACAACCGTCGGTTGTTCAATCTCCTCGCCAAAATCAGACCATGCGGCCCCTCGGCGCGCATGCCGAAATCGTTCGAACTCCCTTGCGTGCTGGGGGAGGGCGTTCCCTTTCGAATAGTTCCATGCGGGCCACTGGCGCGTGTCGGCCGCGCGCGTCGGCCGCGCGCTCATGCCGAAATTCTTCCAGGACCTCCACCATTGACACGTGGGCACCATCATCGCCGTCAGCGTGGCCAGCATCGGCGCCGTCATTGGCCTTGCCGTCGCCATCGTCATCGTCCTCACCGTCGCCGCTACTATCATCATCGTGTCCGCCTCCGTCGACGTCACCATGACACAGCGCCCGCCCGAGCCACCAACTCGCACCGAAGTGCCCGCGCGCCAGCGTGGCCTCCGAGACGCGCTGGGAGGCCGCCAGCGGTCAGCGCTACCGCGGCCGCGTCGGCCGCGCCAGGCTAGCTGGACCTCTGCGCGCGAGCTTGCGCGCGTCGTCGCGGCCGCAGCGATGCGCCAGCCAGCGCCAAGCATGCGTCGCAATCGTTGCCGCATGGGCTGCGCCAGCCAAATTGCAAGTGGGTGGGCGGGCTGATTGCGCGAGTAGTGTAAGGGGCAACCCCGATGTGATTCACCTTAATTGCACCACCGAGACTGCTCACCTCGATTTTCCTTTCTAAAAAGAGGATAGACTCGACCCCCCCCGGGCTTATCGGTTCCCCTGGGGATAGCACGATTTCATATATATATATATATATATATATATATATTCTGCACACTCGCCCATCCTAAATATGAAAGCATACCATCCCAGCCAAGTCGGTTTCCCCCCTGAGGTTCCCTTGTAAGAAACGTTGTGCGATGACATTTTTTGTTCTAGCATTTCACTTTTTTTTCACGAATCCCTTGCGCAGAATGAGACGAAGTGCACACGCGCGCGTCGTCGCGCGCGCATGCCGAAATCCTTCAAAAACTTTCGGTACGGGAAGGATGTCGCAATCGAGTTTCCAAAAAAACATACAAACACACAGGGTTCTGCAGCACAGAATTGTTTAAAACAGCTTCCGCGAACACTCTTGCGAAACCTTGAGAAAACCATAGGTGATTCAAGATTTTTACAACATGCTACCAAACGGGTTTCGCGCGCGCTCATGTCAAAATCTGTCACACGCCCTTGCGCGTGTGCCGTCGCGAGAACCCCCTGCAACAAATGGGACGAAGTGCAGACGCGCGCGTCGTCGCGCGCTTATGCCGAAAACCTTCAAAACCCAAGGATTTCAAAATCGTGTGACCAACAACCTACGAAAACACATGGTTTCGCAACACGGGTTTTCAACAAACGCGTGCGCGCGCGCTCTTGCGTCGTCGTCATCGTCGTCGTCTTCCTCCTCCCGCGTCGTTGTCGTCGTCGTCGTCCCCTTCGTCGTCCTCTGTCTTTCCTCGTGTTCGTCGTCGTCGTCCTCTTTGGCGTCGTGGTCGTTTCCGTCGTCGTTGTCGCCGTGGTCGTCCTTCCTCCTCCTTCTCCCTCGTCGTCGTCGTCGTCGTCCGTCGTCGGCGTCTCGTCGTGGTCCCTCCTATTTCGTCGCCGTCGTCGTCGTCGTCGTTGTCGTCTTCGTCTTCCCTCCTCCCTCGTCGTTGCCGTCGTCGGCGTCGCCGTCCTTCCTCCTTCTTCGTCGTTCGCGTCGTCGCCGTCCTCCCTCCTCCCTCGTCGTTGTCGTCGTTGTCGTCGTTGTCGCCGTCGTCGTCCTCCCTCCTTCCTCGTGGTCTTCGTTGGCGACGTCGTCGTCGTCTTGGTCGTCGGCGTCGGCGTCGGCGTCTTTGTCGTCTTAGTCGTCGTCGACGCCAGCGTCGTTCTCGTCGTCGTCGTCGGCGTCGTTGACGTCGTCGTCGTCGGTGTCGTCGTTTATCCTCGTCGTCGGCGTCGTCATCGTCGTCGTCGTTGTCATCGTCGTCGTCGTCGGCGTCTGCGTCGTCGTCGTCGTCGGCCGTGTCGTCGTCGTCGTCGTCGTTGTCGGCGTCGTCGAAGTCGTTGGAGACGTCGTCGGTGTCGTCGTAGTCGTTGTCGGCGGCGTCGTCATCGTCGTTGTCGCTGTCGTCGTCGGCGCCGCTGTTGTTGCCAAGTGCCATGTGGTACCCACCGTCACAGTCTTAAGATATTTTGCGAACCAAGTTGCGGGTGGGTGGGTGGGATGTTTGCGCGAGCAGTGGAGTGGACAACACATTGCGAACAGAAATTAGTTGCACAACATATATGTCACGACTTTGATCGCGCCACGTAGACTGCACAACAGATGTTGCACCACCCGGCTTGCACCACGTGGGTTGCACCACGCAGATTGCAAAACGTAGATTGCACAACACCAATTGCACCACGTAGTTTACAACAAATGAACTGCATTGCATAAGTTGCGCCATGTATATTGCACCACGTAGAATGTTCCACATACGATGGTTATCTCTCAGGTACATCGCACCACGTGCGTTGCACCGCGCAGATTGCACAACGCAGATCGTGAAACATAGCTTGCGCAACGGAGGTAGTACCACATAAATCGCACCGCATAGACTACACAACATATGTTGTACGCACGTGGTGCGCCACATAGATCGCACACCATACATTGCTCACTGAGTGCTGTTAAAAGCATCCGTTCTGGGGTCACGCTGGCTATGTTTTTCATTTTCGTTGTTTTTATTACTTTTTTGTTTTTGTTTCTCTCTCTCTCTCTCTCTCTCTCTCTTTCTATATATAGACTTACACATACATCCATGCATTTTGATTTTGCACTAGGGGATCTCTATGTATGCACACATCGACAATTGCATAACAAAAGCAGCAACCAGACAATTCATGAGTGAGAGGGGGAGAAGCATATAGGGAGAGAGAGAGAGAGAGAAATGAGGAACGAGACCGCAAGAGAGATGACACAAGTAAGGGCAACACACATACAAACTGGGCAGGTAAGGAGGAGGGGAGGGCGAGGGAGACGGGGACGTGGGGCGATGTCGGGGGACGGCAGGAGGACCAGGGGGGGGGGCACGCGAGACGGCACGCGCCGGCCGCCAGGTCTCCCCGACGCTCTTCGAGAACCTGCAGAGGCACGGCGAGGAGGCGGTGCTTTCCGTCTCGGTATTGTTTCACCGGTCCGCATCCCCTGTCCCTATCCCTTTCTCGAGGGCCCCACGAGATCACCACCCACCCCAGGTGGGGGAGATGCCCCTCGAAGCCCGGAGGGGGCGGCCGAGATGTAGCCCCCATCTATCAGGAGCGAAAAAGGACGTACACGTACATGAATCCACGTTGGTTTCGAGAGTTCGCATTGCGCGAATGTTCGTATCACGCGGCCGGTCTCGCGTTTCAAGGGACCGTGTTCATGTACACAGCTAGGCGCGTACGTCCTTTGTGGGCTCCCTAATCCAGGGGGGCACCTCGGCCAGTGGGGCCCAGGCCACGCCGCTGGGGATGGGGATCGGTGAAACGAGACTCAGAGGCGGTGTTCTCCATCGTGCCGTCCGCGGGCTCCCAGGCGGGGCCGCCGCTGCCCCTCCTCCTTCTCCCTCCTCCTCCTCCTCCTCCTCCTCCTCTTCGTCCTCCTCCTCCTCCTCCGCCTGATCATCCTCTTTCTCCTCCGACTCCGACTCCTCCTTCTCCGCCTCCTCCTCCTTCTCCTTCTCCTTCTCCTCTTCCGCTTCCTCCTCTTCTTCCTTTTCCTCCTCCACCTCCTCCTCTTCCTCTTCCTCCCTTTTGGAGATTACTAAGGCCTTACGGCCGATGCCGCCGACCCTGGAGGCTTTTGCCCTCGGCGGAAATGGGAGGGAGAGGGCGGGCCATGGGCCCCGGGAGGGTTGGTATGCTGACCCGGGACCACCCCATGGGACCCCCCCTGGGCCCCCCCCATTCCCCTCTGGAGATTCGAAGCAGGAGAGGCGCCACAAGGAACATCTCTTTGGGAGCTCTCCGCGCGGTTCTCTTGGCTCCGTGTTGGGCTCCCCTTGAAGCGCCACTTGTGCCGCCCCCGGCGCGCTCTGCGCAACGGGAAGGGGGTGTCCGGCGCCGATCCCAGAATCCGTGTGGTCATCGTTGATGCTGAGTTGGCTTCCTCTCAAGATGCCTAGTCGTGGCGCATGCCCTGGGCCCACCTGACGAATCTGTTCGACTCTAGATCGGGTCTGGTGCAACTCCTAGTTCGGCTTGAGCTCGATTCCAGTCCGACGGAGGTCCAGCTCAGGTCGGCGGCCGCTCGGCGCAGCATCGGCGCGCGAGCGGGGCAACTTGCTCGGGCACATGAGGCCGGCCCGTCCTGGACAGGCCACCCCAGATTTCGTAATAAAGGGAGGGGAGTCTCATTTCGGGGGGGTCTCTTCCAGGCTATCTTGGAGGGCCTGGGGAGGTCTGGGGACGATGTTTTGGAGGGTTCTCCCACGGGGGGCGTCTAAAACTTCTCGTCTGGGAGGGTTGAGACCCCCTCCTTTTTATTACGAAATCTGGAGTACCCGGGAGTCGGTGGTCGGGCGCGAACCCGACGTGGACCGTGTCTCCGTTCTCCCTCTCGAGGCGCCTCTACGACGCATCTTCGAGGCCTCCTGGGGGGGCGTCTTGGAGGGGATTGTTGAGCCGCTTGGGGGCCATTTGGGCTTCTTGGGGGGCATGCAGGAGGCATCCTGGAGGCCTCCTGGGAGTGTGTAGGAGGTAAGTTTGAAGCCTTCGGAAGCGCTTTTGGGCGCCTTTTGGGGGCCTCTTGAGGGCCACTTGGAGCCTCTCGGGGTTTCTTGGGGACTCCTGGGCTTCTGGGGTCGTCCTGGAGCCCTCTTGGGCGCTTCTTGGGCTCGTCCTGGGGCCCGCTTGGGCTGTCTTGGGGGCCTCCCGGGCCGTCTTGGGTCCCCCAGGCCCCCATCGTTTCCCATTCTTTCTTGGACGTCGACGACGACTTGTGCCCGTGTTCTTGTGCTCCCTTTCCCGGAGAACGTGCCCTGCGCACCCCGCCCGGCCCCTGTGAAGAACGCCCGCGGCTCCTCGCCCTCCAGGGGGGGGGCCCGTCGCCGCTCCGGCGGCAAGGCATTGCTTTCAGGAGGGAAAGAAGCGCACAGGCACAATTAATCGTCGATTCCAAGGAAAATAAAGGGAAATATGGGAAGCGGGAGGGGAAGACAAAAACCCAGAACATATAGGAAAAGATGGGGTTGTGTGTCCTGGGCCCCCCTTTATTTTCTGGGCCCCCAATCGGGGTGGTTACCACACCGTGTGGTGAGTCGGTGGGGAGTCCTGCTCGTTAACCTTTGTCACGTGTGCGGAGCTGCACTGTCAATGCCGCGCTTTCTTCCATGCCACGTTCCCTGGGTTTCTCGAGTTCCTCGGGTTTCTCGGGCTTTCCAGGTTCCTCGGGTTACTCGGGTTCCTCAGGTTCTTCGGTGCCCTCGGGTTCCCCAAGCAATGTGAAGCAACGCCAAGCAATGCCAAGCAATGCCAAGCTTTGAGCCCCTGCAATAGGAAGCTTCCCCCCCTGACTGTGGTCGCGAGCGGGCTCTCCTGTTGTCTCTGGCCTCCCGGGGCCCTCCGCGGGCCGCGGCAGCGTCCGGAAGCTGCTGGGGACGGAGAGAGCCGGTTCCCGGGGGAAGGCCCTGGGGCCCGGGTCGGGAGCCTTGAGACGGGGGTCAGTGCAGACGGGGGTCAGCCAGAGCCCCAGATCTTGCAGGATCCTGCAGCGCCAGGGTCGCATTGACCCGGGTTTGGGTGCAGGATCCTGCAGGGTCCTGCAGGGTCCTTCGCATTGGCCCAGGTTTGGGTGCAGGATCTTGCAGGATTTTGCAGGCTTGATTGACCCGGGTCTGGATTGACCCGGTCAGAAGATCCCCGACTGGGGCCCCGGGGTCCAGGACCCATTTCAGGCGATCGCAAACATGGATCAAGGGAGAATATTCCCAAATAGGAAAAAAATAGTCTGGGGTCGATTCGCGGGCCATTTTTTGGTTATGTTTGAATCTTTGTTGGGTATGTTGTGATTTTCCGGCCAAAGTCCCCCTGTAGCTAGACAGGCCCGACCTAACTCTTGCTGCCTCCGTTCAGGCGAACGCAAGCATAGATCGCGGGGGCGGGGATTAGCGAGGGGTCCCGTTTCCATGGGGAATCGCGGATTTCCGCCGCCGAGCGAGGCGGCACCGGCCGCGCCTTGGGGGAGGGCACCTCCCGCGATCCATGTGTTTGGCGACCGCGCGCCGAATACATGGATCGCTAATCCATGTTTGCGCGCCCCCCAGCGACGGCGACGGCGACGGCGACGGGGACGTCGGGTGCCACAGCTACTGCACGCAGTTGGGTCCAGTCTCGCCGCCGGGGGAAGGGTCGTTCGACACCTCTGTCGCCTTCGGCGCAGGGAGGCACCGCGAAAGCCAGCTGCGTGAGCAAATTCGCTAACCTCCGAGGCGGGGATCTGTCCATAAGCACCGCCTGGAGGATCAACCTTCGGGAACTTCGGCAGGCTGTGGATGTGTATATTCGGGGGCCTTGGAGCAAACACATATCCATATCTACCGCCCGCTGGGGTCCCAGGATTTGGATGCAGTCACGCCCCCTTTTCGTCCGACTCGGGGACGGACATGATGAAGTCGAACACTTACAGCAGCTCCTGCCAATTTTCAGAAGGTCTCGTCGTCGGAATCCCCCCAGACGACGTCGATTCGGTATCAAAACCACGGACAACAGTTGCACTTGATGGTTTGGGACAACATTTGCCGTCCGACATCTTCCCAATCATTAACCGTCCTCTGCGACCACTTGCGGACTGGTCCAATCCCGGAAACCTTCGCTAGGCCCCATGTGGTTGCAGACATCCTTCCATTCCAATTCTGAACACCAGCCGTTTTTTTTTCAGAAATCTCGATTCCAAGCGTGCTAAGTGTCCAGGGCCCGCTCAGTCCGAGGGCGTTGTGTGCCAGTCAGGGGTCCGCTGGGTCCCCTTCTGCCCCTGCGTTCCCCCCGTCTCCAAAGCCGCTCCTGCAGTCAGTCAGTCAGTCAGGGCGGCGGAGCCGCCCTGTGGTCGGAGAGCCACTGGGAAAACGTCGCGGCAGGCCTCTGCTATCTTTGGAGGTGCGGTCAGCATGTGTGTTCGCACCCATGTCCGTAGCCTTCGGCTCAAGGCCGCAACAGGGACCCGCAACCGTCGGAAGCGCCCCCCGCCCCAGCCATCACCGCGATGGGGAGGAGGGGAGTGTGCGGTACCTTGTGCAGCGCGTGCGTCTTCTGCGTGCTGCCCGTCCTCGTCGTTCCCCTCGCGTGCGCCGTCGGTTGGCTGTGTACGCAGACCGTCCCGGAGGTTATGATGTTCCAACCTACTTGAGCTTTGATCACCAAACATATTTTCGAGCACCACAGAAGTACCGAAACATCAGGGTTTGCACGTGTCGGGCCCTGGGAGACACTCGTCCGACACTGTTCCGACACTCTTTCGACACTCTGTCGACATTTTTCCGGGTGCTCGAAAGTACTTCTGGGATGTGGTCCGTAAGTACGATGGGAGCAGCATGCCCCAGAGGGCGTCTTCTTTGCCACCCTGTTCGCGGTGATGGGCGGGCACCTTCCTGCTACGATCTTCGGCAGTTACTCGGATCCTGGCATCGACGACATGGCCGCGGGCGCGGTCCCGGAGGCGCGGCCGGCGGGGGAGCTGTTCCTGCAGATGCCCAGCGGCGCCCGGATGCCCGCCAACGGCATCGGCATGTGCTGCAGGCCTCTGGCCTACAATCCGGAGCTCGGAGGCGGAAAAGGTACCGCTACTCGTCCCGCGTGTTCGCCTTGTCGGGCTTCCCGGGGGGCCTTCGTCGCTGCTGCTGGATTCGCTTCGCAGTCCTTGTCAGAATGCGCCCCCGGAGAGGACCAAGTAGTAGCGGTACTCCAAATCATTTAATAATCGACCCCCCCTATAAAACCGGACCCCCTTCCAAATGCGACCGAATATTCCGGACCCCCCTCTTCGACGGGGAGCCTCAATGACCCTGCCCTGACAAAACGGACCCCCCAGTTACAAAAAGGTGCCTCAAAAAACCAGACCCGGGGGACGATTCATAAGGGACTTGGAATGTGCGTACCTTTCGGTTTCTCCAGGAGAGCGTGCGCCGGACGGTGCTGTGGTTCTTGCTCCAGGGCGGGCGCCACATCGACGACGCCGACGCCTACTGGAATCACCAGGCTCGGACGAGGAAGACGTGCCGAGAGCGCCGCTCGTCCCGGAGAGTCGTCGTCACCGCTGTTGGATTCCCCTCGGAATTCTTGTCAGAACGCACCCCGCGAGAGGTCCTCCTCCTCCTCCTCCTCCTCTTCCTCTTCTTCCTCTTCTTCCTCTTCTTCTTCGGGAATCCACCAGGAGCTCCTCGAATCAGGCACGGCGAACGAAACCGAAACGAAACAATTGGATTCAAACGAATCAGACGAGTCACCCCGACTCGTCGGGCCAGGCTCTCTAGTCTGGAGGCAAGCGGCCCGCGGCCAAGGACCTGATTACGCGAGCCCCCCACTCACCCCGAGTCATGGGCTCGCAGGCCTTGGCCAGCTTTTGGACTTTGACGGAGCCCGCTCCCCCTCGAGAACGGTCCCCGCAATTCCCACAATTCACACCAAAACACACCCCTCGTTACATGAAGTCGGTGAGACGGGTGCAGGGCCAGGGACTCGGGCCTGCCCGAACACCCCCCCCCCAGCCACCCCAACTCCCGCCCCCGCTCGGCCCTCGTCCCGCACTCCATGCAGCGCCAGCCCTGACGGTCCTGGAGGAGGGTGTGGGCGGTCCTGCGGCGAGCCTCCCCCTCCGCCGCCGACGCCTCCCTCCTCCTCTCCTTCTGCTGTGCTACCCTAGAGGCACGAGACGAAGGACCGTAGAGCCCGCGCGCCTGCACGGCGATGGACAGGGCCACCGCCATCAAGTGCTGCCGAACCTGAAAGGTGAGGCGGTCGGCCTCGAGGAGGCGACTGCCTCGGAGGGAACCTGACACTGACGGGCGCTCTCTTATGCTGCTGCGTCCGCCGCTCCGTTGACAAGCCAGAGGGGTTCGCCTACATCCTCGGACATGGAGTGTGACTTGACCTTGGTCATCCTGACATTCCTACCTGCAGCTGCACGCCAGAACCCTCTCCAAGCCAAGCGGTTCACAGTGTGTCTATGTCCTGGGCCCTTCCAAAAGGCGTTGACCACACGTGCACTGTCTACGGCCAGGTCAGCATCGCCCTCGGTATTCTGAAGCACCTCGAGGGCCCCTCTCAACTCGGCACAAGGGACAGTCTGCTTGAAGCCTTGGAGGGGTCCCCTTCCCCACGCAACAAGTCTAAAATCTTTGATCACGCTGAAACCCCAGGCACAGCGGCGCAGGCGAGGCTCAGCGTAGTAGGAACCTCCCGACCCGTCCGACCCCACCACATCCCCCGCCTCAAGCTTAAAGGGGCCTCTCTGCAGGGACGCCGAGAAGACTGGTTCGGCCACGGTCACTGCATCAGCAATCTCCTGGGTCCAGGGAGTCGGGGGAAGACCTCTAAGCCAGAAAATCGGGGCCATCACCGCCCCCTCACGAGCAGCCTCCCAGGGGGTGTCAGCATTCTTAGGGCATTCCCACATTTGGTGAAACAACGTTTCCTCCAGGGCGCCACAGCGAGGGCAGGCAGGGGGCCTGAGGGCGGGGCCAACAATGGGCGGGCCAGGGTGCCCAAGTCCCCAGTCCTCAGGCTCTCCACACGGCTGGCAAATGACCCTGTGACGTTCCCAACCCACTTGTATCAATTGAAACGAGGAGTTGGCCGAAACTTGCATGGACAATCAACTTGATGTGTAAGCTACTTGGGACACGCGCCTATGGCATGGCTCGAAGAGGACATGGGGAGTCGGGAACGCAGAGCAGGAGACAAACGTGCGGGACGCCGGACCATCAGCACGGCAGCAGCAGAAGGAAGGTGATTGCAGGAGGAGAACAAGGACGAAAGCGGCGTCTAATTTGAGTCTGCGGTGGGTACCCACTGTGCAGTGCCCCATCAGCAGCCCTCGCAAGTGGCGACAGTTTAACAGATCGCAGCCCCCCCCCCCCCCAGGTATGGCGAAGTCTAATTTGAGTCTGCGGTGGGTACCCACTATGCTGTGCCCCTCAGCAGCCCTCGCAAGTGGCGACAGTTTCGCAGATCGCAGCCCCCCATGGATGGCGAGGTCTAATTTGAGTCTGCGGTGGGTACCAACTGTGCCCCTCCGCAGCTTTCGAACGTGGCGACAGTTTCACAGACCGCAGCCCCCCAGGGATGGCGAGGTCTAATTTGAGCCTGCGGTGGGTACCCACTGTGTTGGGCCCCCCAGCAACCCTCGAAAGTGGCGACAGTTCCACAGAGCGCAGCCCCCCAGGGATGGCGAGGTCAACGGCAGGGGGGAAAGGAGGGACGGGAGGGGGTGGGAAGGAGACGCGCGTGGGAAGGAGACGCGCGAGCAGTGCTCTATTCAAAACGAGAACCCAACGCAGGAGGGTTGGGAAACAAATACCCTGGCGACGTACCCAACCCCTGCGCAAAAGCGGGGCGCAAATTGTTTAGGATACTTTATAAGGGGGCGATGACGGAGCGAGGGTTACATATGTCTGCAGACGGAATTCGGGAGACTCGCAGGACACTGGCTACAGGAAAAGGGCTTGATAAAACTGATGATTTTACAAATCCTGAGCACCCCTAGCCACTTCGAAAACGGGGATCACAGCAGGCCTCGAAAGTGGCGACAGGTTCACAGATCGCAGCCCCGCAGGGATGGCGAGGTCTCATTTGAATCTGCCCGTGGCCCTCACTGTGCTGGGCCCCCCAGCAGGCATCGAAAATGGCGACAGTTTCGCAGATCGCAGCCCCCCAGGGATGGCGAGGTCTAATTTGAATTTGCCCGTGGCCCTCACTGCGCTGGGCCCCCCAGCAGGCCTCGAAAATGGCGACAGTTTCGCAGATCGCAGCCCCCCAGGGATGGCGAGGTCTAATTTGAATATGCCGCGGTTACCCTCACTGTGCTGGGCCCCCCAGCAGGCCTCGAAAATGGCGACAGTTTCGCAGATCGCAGCCTCCCAGGGATGGCGATGTCTAATTTGAATCCGCGCGTGGCCCTCACTGTGTTGGGCCCCCCAGCAGGCCTCGAAAGTGGCGACAGGTTCACAGATCGCAGCCCCCCAGGGATGGCGAGGTCTAGTTTGAATCAGCGCGTGGCCCTCACTGTGCTGGGGCCCCCAGCAGGCCTCGAAAATGGCGACAGTTTCGCAGATCGCAGCCCCCCAGGGACGGCGAGGTCTAATTTGAATCTGCCCGTGGACCTCACTGTGCTGGGCCCCCCAGCAGGCCTCGAAAATGGCGACAGTTTCGCAGATCGCAGCCCCCCAGGGATGGCGAGGTCTAATTTGAATCTGCCGTGGCCCTCACTGTGCTGGGCCCCCCAGCAGGCCTCGAAAATGGCGACAGTTTCGCAGATCGCAGCCCCCCAGGGATGGCGAGGTCTAATTTGAATCTGCCGCGGTTACCCTCTATGCAGGACCCCCCAGCAGGCCTCGAAAGTGGCGACAGTTTCACAGATCGCAGCCCCCCAGGGATGGCGAGGTCTAATTTGAATCTGCCGCGTTACCCTTATGCAGGACCCCCCAGCAGGCCTCGAAAATGACGACAGTTTCGCAGATCGCAGCCCCCCAGGGATGGCGAGGTCTAATTTGAATCTGCCGCGGTTACCCTCTATGCAGGACCCCCCAGCAGGCCTCGAAAGTGGCGATAGTTTCACAGATCGCAGCCACCCAGGGATGGCGAGGTCTAATTTGAATCTGCCGCGGTTACCCTCTATGCAGGACCCCCCAGCAGGCCTCGAAAGTGGCGACAGTTTCACAGATCGCAGCCCCCCGCAGGCAAGACAGGAAGAGGCAGGAGGCAGGAGGGAGGCGGGAGGTGGGAGGCGGGAGAAGGGACGCGACCACACTGCTCTATTCAAAACGAATACCCAACCAAGGAGGGTTGGGAAAAAACAGCTCGTCCTCTTCGGCGGCGAGGTCACACATGTGATCAAACTCATCCGCATGGGGGGGGACTCCCAGCCGCAGCCGCAGCAGCCCCAGGGGGAGGAGGGTCGGCCACTGCCATGATGGCCTCGCCCGCAGCCTGGAGGAGGGAGGCCGAGTTGGTCCAGGGCCCCTGGATATCCCTGCCTTGCGGCCTCCACACGTCCCCTCCTGCTTTCCTGCCCAAGCCTCCTGGAGTTGGGCCACAAAGCCCGCGTGAAAACCATCTGGAGCACAGTCACTTCATCATACTCCTGGCGGCTCTTGAGCTCACTGAGGTGCTGGAGCGCAACAGTCAGATCCTCCTGCAATTCCCCCCCCCCATGGTAGTGCTGGCTGTTCATATGCCAAGGCCTGGCTTCAACAGCACATCCGCTCTAAGAGACGGCCGGTATCCCCTTCAAACATATCGAAGGCCTCCTCTGTCCACGGGGTCAATCCAGAGCCAAGGTTCAGCGGCTTCCCAGCCGAGGTCCAGCACGTTGGCGACAGCGGCCCCCATTGGGCCATTGATTCTTCCCCATCTGGACTTAGCCTGACTCCGATCACGCCACAACCGTTTCCAGGCGAGGCTTAGCGGAGCACGGGCGCCAGCAACGATCGCAGGTAGCATGTCCACCCACGTGTGAAATACCTGCATTCTGCCAAAACCAAGCGGGCCCTGCTTGGACGACAGAGCAAAACGGATGGCAACCGTAGCACAGCCCCCCTCACGTCGTATCCCCGTGAGACAAGACTATTGGGAACGGAGCTTGAGGAGGGTTGTTGGTGCCAGGCCCATCCCTTCAACACCCCACGTGGCCTGCGGGAAAACACATGGTTTGCCTAACGTTGCGGCCTGCCGGTTAGCTTTCGCAACTTGTGCAACCATGCTACTCCTACCTCTAGCAGCCGAGGGTCTCTTCTCCATAGTACCGACCGAACGACAATACGACGAACCATCAACACCCAGATGTTTGACTCGCTGCCAGGTCTGGAGCCTAATTCCTTTGGCCTTGAGGGCCTCTGCAACTTTCTCCCCGAGCTCTGACGGATTCGCTAGGATGGTGCTGGTCCCTGAAACAACTAGGCCACTGGCGGTGCATTTCGCGACGAGTGCAGAGGCCACCCGCACATATCGCTCCTGGACAAGACGGCTGTGCCCGAACACACGTTGGGACAGATCATCCACCCAGGTGTCCAGCAGCAGCGGCTTAAACTTAGAGTGCATATCGTGTAGGATTTCCCACAGGGAAACGCGAGCAATATCAACCGATTGGTTGCAGCCTGCTAGCAGCCCGTTAAAGGGAACGATGATTTCACCCAGGTCCTTTTCGGCTCGCAGCCGCCGTGGACTGAAGTGAATCTGCATGGCCAAAAAGAGAGGGCCGCGATTTTGGCAAGCCTGAAGATTTCACCACACTGCAGGTGGTCGTACAACTGTTCCAGATCCCAGAGGATCTCCAGCCAAGAAAAACCCTGGACGCTGGCCACTTCTAAACGGAGTTGGCGCAACAGGGCCGCCCTGAGTGGGGAACTCCCTCGCACCGCTCGATCCCAGAACTCGACCCCCTCCTCGGCCCACTTGGCGACTTCTCCTCTGCGCAAAACCGACCAGGTCCTATAGAGAGCCTGGGTCAGCGTGTTCGGGCGGTCAGCTGTGTCCGACTTCTAGTTTAGCTGGGCTACGTTGTCTTCTATTTGCACAGGCCATTCTATACATTGCTCTACTCCCTGCAAGGCCCGCAACAGCTGCTGCAGGCTTTCTTCTGGGACCTGGGACCACCACCTGGGGTTCTGACAATCAGGGCCCATGCCTACCGTGTGTCTGAAGGCTTTGAGCCCCTCCCCGAGCTTTTTACTGGTGAGAGGAGCGGCCTCTGCAAACTCTGTTTGCGCAAGCTGCCTGAACCCAGGCCACCAGGGCTCCTCTTGAGGTCTCCCTCTAGGGCGTCCCTCGGGGTCCTTCGGGCACCAGCACCTAGTCCATTACTCAGTTTTCGCCTCAACAATCTTAAGCGGTTCTCTGATAATCCGATGGCAACTGTCATACTCGTGGGCCAGCCTGGGGTCCTCTTTGCCCCAAGATTTGGTCCATCTATGCAGGGCCCCAGCCCCGACTCGCAAACTCGAGATGACCCATTCCTTAAAACCTTGGGAATGGCCTCGGCTTTGCTTTCGTTCAATCCCCCCCATCACCCTTCCCAGCTCCACCCCAATGCCCTCAAGAGCGGCAGCGGTGACAGCAGGCGGCGAGGCAAGGGCGGACATCTGTTTGAGCACAGCCTGACTGCGCTCATCCTGCAGGGTGCTCTCTACGTCCTGGCATCGTCGAGCTTGCTTGACCATGCTCTCCCAGGCTCGGTCAACCAGGAACGCCTCATTCTTCTTGCCCAGGACTCCCTGCACTTCTTTGAAACGAGCCTCTAGAGCTACCCACCTCGCGAGGCCCTCGGAGCCCTTCTCTCACCCTGGCGGCTTTGGCTCAACAACGTTCACTATCTTCGTCTCGGTGAGAAGCCCACGACGGGTGGCTGCCTTCTGGTAATCTATCGTGGTATCCCTCTGAGCCAGCAAATGTTCAGCCGCCAGCGCGAATTCCATGTGCCCCGCCGAGACCTCACGCCTGTCCCTGGGCAGGTGCGGGTACCTGTCATCCTCCAGGGCCTCACGCTTCCTCTGCTGGACCGCCTCTACGTGCGCATCCCATGGCCTGTCGGGGCCCTGCACGCCCACCGTGCTGTTGACGGGCGAGAGCGGGATCCTGTATTGGTACTTGAACGCATGCTTGTCAAGCTTCGCAATCATGCCGAAGTGTGGGGCTGCCCAGGGCCCTTCCAAGTCCCATTCCAGCTTGGGTGCCCCCTGCAGGTCGTCAGAGATCAGCATGTAGCCAATGAGTCGCCCACCTGTAGGGTGATCACCCGGGGTGGCCCACTTCCCTCGCAGGTATGTGTCCCAGCCTGAGGGGCCAATCTCATCCAGCGTCATGTTCCAATCTCCCATGAGAACGAATGGTCCGTCCATCGCGGTGACCAGGCCAGCTATCTCACCCATCATCGCCAGGTTGCATTCGGCGAGGCCCACGTCCACGGCGAAGTACGCTGCCACGAACAGGATCTCTATGCCCCCCTCGAAGCGCACAGCCTGCCCTGCCCACCGTGTCGTTTCCCCAACATGTTCAGCGCGCTGGTGGAGTCTTCTGTGGCTGTCCGCGATCGGCCAACTCTGCAATCCAACACGCGCTTGCAGCACGATTCCACCGTGTCCCTGCTTGCCGCCATTGATCGTCGGTGTTGCTGGTACGGAGGTCCCGCCCCAGCCATATTTCGTGAGCTTCTTCGCGGCCTGGGTCAAACGCCCCCCAGACAGATGGTGCTTCACGAAACCAAAGATGCTGAGGTCCCTCTTGCTGTCGACGCTGTCCTCCTCAACCTCTGTGATGCAATCCCATCCTTTCAGACCTAGGCTGGTGATGTTGGCGACGTAGAATTCGAACTGACCCGACTTCGCCTTGCCCCGCTGGAGCCACCCCTCTCCCTGCCCTACGCTTCTTGCTCTCGCCCGGGTGGCCCATGGCTGCTCGTGCGATTGGGAGCAGGAGGAGGGTGAGTACAGAGGGGGCCCCGCAGGGGAGATGACCCGCTCCATGTCCCCTGGCGGCCTCGCCTCACCCGTTTCGGCGCACCCCGAAAAGGCTGGTTGGGGCCACAGGGGCCGCCTGGGGAAGCCAGCAGCCTCCCAACGCGTCGCACGCCTCCATGTCCCCTGGTGGCCACACCTCACCCGTTTCAGCGCCTCCCGAAGGGCTGGGTGGGACCAGAGGGGCCGCCTGGGGAAGCCAGCAGACGCCGATCGCCTCGCGCGCCTCCATGCCCCCATGGCGGCCACACCTCACCCGTTTCAACGCATCTCGAAGGGCTGGGCGGGACCAAAGGGGCCGCAAGGGGATGACAGCCGCCGCCCAGCGCCTCCCGCGCCTCCAGCACCTCGATCAGGTCCAGCATGACCTGTGCCCTGCTACCCTCGCTTCTGGCGCTTGAGCTTGAGGCCTGCCAGGCTGTTCATGAAGGTTCGCTTTTCTCCTGTCGAAGCTTCCCAGAGCTTACCGATCTCCTCCAAGTCCATGTCTTCGTGGAGGTCTGGCACGGGTACATCTCTCCCAGCGCTCTCCCCATCATTTGAAGCCACAGGAGTATGCTCAGCTCCAGGGCCATGCGGGGGTACACCGCTGGCTTTGAGCAGCTCCAAGAACTTATTCTACGTTTCTGACTCGAGCATGGCCTTGACCTCGGGCTGCTTCTCAAGTTCAGACTTGTCCAGCTTCTCAACATTCCAGGTAGACGTCCCGACTGGCATCGTCTTCACCAACTCTTTGTGGGCCTCTTCGACTTTTGCCTTGAGCTCGTCCACCTGGGCTTGCATGGTCTTCTCCACTTCCTTAGCCTCTTCAATGGCTTTGCGATGTGCTTCCAACTTTTGCTCCAGCGCCCCCTGCTTGGCCTCAATCTCTGTCAACTTGTGACCTGCGATGGTGTGCTGGGTGAGTGCCGGTTTGGAGCCCTGGAGCTCCTCGTGCGCTGCCGCTTGCTTCTGCCGCAGGCGCTCAATCTCATCCTTGTCCGCGTCAGGGTCCATCTCTTTCGCCATCCTGCCGAGCATCGCGACCCTCTCGCGTAACTTGTCTGCCTGGCCCTGGCTGGACCCTCCCCCATCCTGGCTGGCCACTCCGCCCGCGGCCCCCATCGCTGGCGGCCCTCCCGCACTTGGTTGGGCCTTGAGCAAGAGTTGGACGGAATTGGTAAGCTTCGCAATCGACTGGTTCGTGCTCTCGAGCTGCTTAGCCCAGACCCCCTCCAGGCTGGGGGTGTGGTCCAGGCTTGGGCCCTCGTTCGTTCTGACACCTCTTTGCATTCTGACGGGCACGATCGATACTGGTGCGTGGCGCACTCGCCCCGCACGCACAACGGATCCTGCTCGCCCAGTTGCTGCTCCTCCCTCATGCGCAGCTCCACATGGGCTCCTTCGGCCCTGGCAAGACTGCGGCTTCCACTCCCCCATTCTGTTTCATCTGCAGTCCCGCGGACTGACTGAAGCTTCCCTCGGGGCGCCGAGGGGCGAGAAGCTGTGCTCCGCCAGGAGCTCACCAGGCGCTTGGCTGAGGCAGCCGGGCCTCTGGACGGGACTGCCCTTCCACCTCGGCCTCGAGCCTCTGGAGTCGGGACCCACGGGAGGTTAGCTCCGTGAGGCTTGAGCCAAAATGGCTGCGGCCTCCTTCTCCTCCTCCTCCTCCTCCTCCTCCTCCTCCTCCTCCTCCTGCTCCTCTCTCGGTCAAGCTTCGGATCGCGCACAGACAGCCCCCCCTCCTCAGTTTGTCCCAGCTGGCCTCAAAACAGGTCACCCGGCTTTTGCAAAAGCTGACCTCGACGGGCTCCCCGAGCAGTGTTCAGGGCGGTCTCCACACGGGAGGGAAATAAAGACACACAGACACAATGAATCGTCGATTTCCCAGACAGTATGGGAAGTTATGGAACTAGGAGGAAGACAAAAACCCAGAAACTTAGGCAAACATGGCGAACCTTGTTATCTGTGTCTATTTATTTGAGTGTCCCAGGGCCCCTTCATCAACACCTCGGCGCCGTCTCAAGCGGCTCCCCTGGGGCGTTGAGACAGCCCTGGACTATTCCGGGGGCCTGTTGATGCCAGCGCAGTCTGTGCGCAACCCGAAGCTTCACCACGCCTTCTGGAATCACTAGGCGGTGGGGGGCGCGATGCGGGAGGCGGAGGCGCTTGGCGTACCGCGCAGCGAGGTCTTCTTGACCACGAAGCTGCTCCCAAGCTTCTTCGGATCGGAGTCGGTCAACGCCACAGTGCACCGCTTCTTGGCAGAGCTGGGCGCAGACTACATCGACTTGGTGCTGATGCACGCTCCATCGCACCCGCTGGGTCGCTTCGGGGAGTGCAAGGGCAAGTCATGGAAGGTTTGCCGCCAGGAGACGTGGCAGGCGCTCTCCGCGCTGCGGGACAGTGGGAAGATTCGTGACATCGGCGTCAGCAACTTCAACGTGAGGCAGATGGACGAGATCCGCTTGTTAAACTCGGCCCCCATAGCCGCGAATCAGATCATGTTCCACCCGTGGGCTGATCAATGGCAGCGAGATGCCGTCCAATATTGTCACAAGCATGGTATCGCGGTGACGGCTTATAGCTCTTTGGGGGGGTTTTTGGAGAAAGCACGGCCAGAGACAGTAGTGACTCTGAAGGGCATTGCAGATGCCAAGGGGAAGACAATTTCCTTGGTGCTCCTGCGGTGGGCGCTGCAGAAGAACGTGAGCGTGATTCCGGGCACGAGCAACCCACGCCACATGCGGGAAAACCTCGGCGTTTACGGGTTCGAGCTCACAGGCGACGAGGTTGCGAGGTTGGACGCTCTTCACAGCGATCCCAACGCCCTCAAGCTGTTCGGCATGCCCGAGGACCAGACGTGAGCTCTGGTTCACCACGTTCCCGGATTCACCCGACGAAGCCCCAGACCCACAGAGTGTGGCAGAGGAGGTTCCGCAAGGCCGCGCAGCGCACCAGAGCAAGGCCGACGGGGGTTGGCCATCGACCACGAGCGGGTCGCTCCGTGGAGGCGTGATTGGACCAGTGTGCCGTTGGTCTACTAGGGAAGGGCATGTGGTGTGATCTATTCCGTTGTCCTGGCAAAATAGCATGTCCATTGCGAGCACCAGCGCCAGTGGCCGCGGCGGCCACAGCGCCCCTTGGAGCCGGCTGGGGGCCGAGGTGGGGCAGCATTGGTTCCAGCCTCGAAGGAGGTGGGGAGGCGCAAACGTATTCAGATTTCGTTATGTGTCCCTCCTGGGCCACCTTCTCCAGATGTGCATTGATTGCCGATTTCTGCCCCCTTGCCCCGCCCGACTGGTTTCGCTGGCGCCCATCGGGGGCAGACCCCCCAGCCGCGTCCATCTCGCCCATGCCGTCGCCCGCATCCTTGCGGACGGGATGGCCGCCTGAGAAGGTCGTCGTGTTCCTCCTCCTCCTCCTCCTCCTCCTCCTCCTCCTCCTTCCCGTTCACCTCCTGCTTTCATTCCTTCGCCTCCTCCTGATCCTCGCGTCCCTCGTCTTCTCCCTCTCCTTCCACTCTTCCTCCCTGTCCTCGCACAGCGACTAGTGGTCACAATTGGGGGATGGTTATGTGCACCCTACAAACAGAAACAGGTCTACCCTCGACTGAACGAGCGGCGCCCCCGCGCCCACTCCCAGCCCCGCGCGCGGCCGCCCTCACGGCGAATTGGGAGTCGCCTCGCCTCGCCTCGCCTCCCTGTTCTCGTCCACCTCCTCTTCCGCCCGCCTCCTGCTCCTCCCGCCGCCCCGCCTCCCGCTCACCCCGTCGCCCTTCCCCCGTCCCCCCCTCCCTCTTCCAGTAACCGTCTTCCGGCTTACGTTTTGTGAGGTCCTTGCGGGCCAGGTGGGTGTCGCTGACCCGCGGCAGTCGAGCCTTCAGTCGGGCATGTCCCTCTACAGGAGGCATGTTCCAAAACATTAAAAGTAGCCCGAGGACGATTATCTACGTATTTTGGTGCATTTCTGAGTAGTTTCGAAGCTGTTTAAGTTTTCATCCAACACCCACCTGAAAGAGGACACGCCCGACATAAGTCTAGCCTCAATCTCTTTGAGGCGCCTTCGTACTTCAAGAGTCGGGCGTTTTTCCCTCGTCCCTCCTCTTCACGGGGCGGGCGGAAGTCCAATCCACTTCCAACGCTTTCCCACTTCCTGTTTCTACCGGCTTCTGCCAGCCGACGGGTAGAGGGCTGGGCAGTCAGCGTGAACTGTCGGCTTGGGCGCGGCAGCCTGACGTGCACACCTCAAGCCTTGTTGAACCGGACTGCCCGCTTGAGGAAGCGACGAGAAGAATCCTGAGCGTGGCTTGCGTGCGCAAGCGTCGCCTCCAGACAGCCTCACCGCTCGGCAAGGAGCCTGACGCGGCGCACGTCGTGGCCACGGGAAGGCCCCGGTCAATTCCACTTCGGGTGCGTGTGCGATCCCGCCCGTTTCCGCGGTCCCCCCCGAGGTCCTCAAGGATTGCCCCGAGGTGTTTGAGGTTGGTGACTCCCTCGGGGGCTGGGGTGCCGAGTCGCTTCTGGACGGCAGCTGCTTCCTGTCCAGCACCCCTGACGTCTCAAGAGCAGGACGGGCCACGATGCAGTTTGATGGGGAGTTTTCGCCCACGCAAGATTCCGCCGTGGACAGCACAACGAATGCTGAAGGCGAAGGTTTAGGCTGCCCTGGATGCCGACTACCCCGCCTCATGGCCCGTTTCGCTCCTCGCAGGATCCATTGGGCCGTTACGCTGACGAGCTTCCTCACTGGGGA
>CAUYUJ010017515.1:70000-145000 GCA_963575745.1 Prorocentrum cordatum | reverse complement strand
ACCCGCCTGCTTCGCGCCAGCGCCGCCGAGCCGGGCCGCCCTTGTTCTGGCTGATGGCGACATGGTGCCTACAGTCGGGGCGCTGAAGTAGGAGCCCTTTGCGTTGGGGGGGGCTCGGTGTTCCCTGATCGTTGTGCAGTTTGCCTCAGGTTGAGGTTCTCCATGAGAAGTCGAAGTACAACTTCTGGGAAAAAAGGGGGCCTCGTTCCTGATTCAGGGGTCCTTAGGGCAGCGCCCCGACTGTATGCCAAGTTGACGCCCTCGGCCGAAGGCCGAGAAAGCGGGTTAAGGTGCAGAAGATGCCGTCGGAGGGAGGCGTCGGGCCGCCCGCACGGGCGTGGAGCAGGTGGCGTCGGAGGGCCTCGCCGCATCGCCGAGGCAGCGGCGACGGCAGCGCCATCCGCGGCCCCGGCGTCGCCCTGAGGTGCATCGCCGATGCATCGAATCTGAGCGGATGTCGGCCGGACGACGACGACGCCGACACCGATATTGATGATGGTGGTGATGATGACGACGATGATGACGACGATGATGACGACGATGAGGATGATGATGATGATCATGATGACGATTATGATGACGGTGATGATGACGATGACGATGGTGGTGGTGATGATGCTGCAGCTGATGATGATGACGATGATGATGATGATGATGATGATGATGATGATGATGATGGCGACGATGACGACGACGAGGACGACGACGACGACGACGAGGACGAGGACGAGGACGATGTGGTGTGCGCTCCTCTAGCCCCGCCCGCTGCAGCCCTGCCCTGGCGGGCTCCCGCGGCGGCCGAGCTCGGGCGCCCCGCGCCTCCGCGGCTCTGCCTCGGGGCGCCTCGGGGCTCCGCAGGCCGCGCGGGCAGCTCCGTCGCGCCGGTGACATCATCCAGCTCTGGCCGCATGGAATCCACTGTTACATGGTGGATCCAGCCTGTAACTGGCTGATAGACAACGTGTGGATCCACCGCTCATGTGATCTGCCGTCCGGATCCGCCGTCGCTGAGTCCTGTATTTCTTTTCTGGTTTTGGATCGGTTCTCCCGTCCCGAATCGATGTTCCCTGTGCCGATATTCCTGGATCGGTTTTCCCTGGAAGGTCGCGCCATGAGGTCGGGCCTTTCCCCCCTTACGGTAGGTTTGCGTCGTGTCGACTCGCGGCGACCCCAGCGTGGGCGTTCAAGGTTGAACGCCGCCGGCGACCCAGAATCGATCGATGTTGAACGATCGGACGTTGCGGCAGCGGCCGATCGTTCACGGTTGTACGATCCCTGCGGTGTCAAAAACCAACGCTGGGGTCGGCACGACACGAACCTGCCGTACAGGGGGCCGGCGGCGCCACATCGGACAAAATCAAAGGTGCTTCCCACGCCTGCCAACGCCAATCGCCGCTAGCCGACGTTCATCGATGCTGAATCGGCGCTGTCTCATCGGTTCCCAGATGCGGAGCGACGCCAGTGCACTCTCAAGACGAAATTCCGAAGGTTTTGCTACCGAAGCCTCCCTCCTCCCTGGGAACAGGCTTTCCTTTAGCCCACTCTCGTCACGCCAAGGAAAGGGGGGGACTGGAGCAGCGCGGAAGCACTCACTGCACGGGCTGGCCTGACCACCTTGCCCCATCGGAAAGAGGGTGGGGCATCCGCGCAACGGGTGCTTCCCCACCTTGGTCCCCTTCCAGGTCGCACAGCGCGAACAGTAGCCCCAAGAGCGCCGCTCCGCTCTTAGTACGACGGACACGCAAAACAGCTTACGGTTGGCATCGTAATGATAGCCTATCGGTCGGGCATGTCCCCCTACAGGGGGATTTTGGAAGAAAAACAAAAATACTTCAAACATAGCTCAAACATGGTTCGAAACTGCCAGAAAAATCGCCCCTGGCTATTCAGTGACTATTTTGATTGTTCCCCCTGTGGAGGGACAGGCCCGACTTAAAGACAGCGTGCAACATCGATCTCCGAAAGGCACGGCATCCGAGGCGATCCCGCCGGGAGGGCCCCTGTCTGCGCACGCTGCCCCCCTGCGAGGGCCCCGCCAGTGCACGCTATCCCCTTGCGAGGGCTTCCTTGGTGAACGCTGCCCCCGAGGTGGGGGACAGTATTCAATGAGGAGGCGCAGGCGGGCCACGATCGTACAGACACGGGGCGAGCAGGAGTCGGGTGCGCCGAAGGATGGGGGGCCAAGGAAGTGGGTGCTAGTGTTAGGTCGGGCATGTCCTCCTACAGGGGGATTCTTGGCGAAAAAGGAGACATACCCCCCAAAAGGCTCCAAGATAGTCAAAAGTAGTCGAACAATCGTCCCCAGGCAATTTTTTCTACCAGTTTTGAATTTTCCTCCTGTGCATAACGCTGGGGGGCAGGAGGGGAAAAAGCACACATACACAAGTAATCGTCGACCCCCAGAGAAATTTAGGAAATATGGGAAGTGGGGGGAAGACGAGAACCCAGAAAATTCGAAGAAATGTAGGCAATCCTGGGAGTTGTGTCTATTTATGTATGCGTGTGTCTATTTATGTGTGTGTGTGTGTGTGTGTGTGTGTGTGTGTGTGTGTGTGTGTGTGTGTGTGTGTGTGTGGGTGGGGGGCCCTTTAGGGGAGCAGGATCGGCTCACGCCGCCGCTCAGAGAAGAGGGGAAGCTCCGGGATACACGGCTCGCTCCGCGCGCCAGGCGGGGCCCAGCGCCGATCCAAGACAGCCGCGCGGAACTTCGAACGTTGGTGCTTATGTCGGCCTTCTTCTCCTACTGATGATCAGCCGCGCCACCCGGGGGGAAGCAAGAGGGGGCTGGACTTCTCAGAAGGTGGCGGGGCCTCTCAGAAGCCGTCCGGCCTTTGGAGAAGCGGTCTAGGTTTTCGGAGAAGGCTCAAGAATTTGGTCAGAAGGCCAGATGACTTCTGAGCCTTCTGAGGAGGCCCGCCCCTTTCTGTCTTCCCCCCCAGGCCTCCTGGAGGCCCAAGGGGCGGCGATCCCTCTCCTCCAGCTCCTCCAATTCCAACTCCATCTCCAACTACAACTACAGCTCCTCCTCCCTCCTCCTCCTCCTCCTCCTCCTCCTCCTCCTACTCCTCCACCTCATCCTCCTCCTACTCCTACTCCTCCACCTCATCCTCCTTCTCCTCCGCCTTCTCCTCCTCCTCCTCCTTCGCCTTCTCCTCCTCCTCCCCCTCCTCCTCCTCCTCCTCCTCCTGCTCCTCCTCCTCGTCTTGTAACAGTGCACATCAGGCAGTCGAGGCGGAGGCGAGGGACCGTGGCAGCCGAGGCGAAGCCGAGCACCCGCCGATCGCTGACATGCCCGGCCCTCGTTGCTAATGTACCTGCCAGGGGTCGAGGTACACGGTGTTTGGGCGTTTTCGTGTGCCGCTGTCCGTGCCCCTTTGCAAGAACTTCGGCTTCGGCACCGCTTGTATCCGAGGCTATGCCTCCTCTCGGCCTCGCTCTGAGGCTCCGCCGCTTCCTCCCTCCTCTTCTCTGCCTAATTCAAGCTTCGCGCGGCCCGCTTAGCTTCGACCGGACGAGGTGCGCTCTCGACCCGCGGATCAAACAAATCGTGTGCCGCTGTCCGTGCGATGTCACTTTGCAGCGCGGGGCGCGCGGGCGTCGGGCACGCGCCCGGCCCACGAGAGGCGCGCGCACGGCCTGCGGGCGTGCGCGCGCGTTTTTCGTGGGCCCCCCCGCAGGCCTCAGGATCCACGCCCCGGAGCCGATCCCCGCGAGGTTTCTGGTGGACACCGGCACCAACCAGGCGCCCCCCCTACCTGGAAGAAGAGAAAACGCCAGAAACATCAGCTTTTGGCGCTCCCCGCGGACTTCTTGGATCCGCGCTGGGCTAGCCCCCGGCGGCGCCTCCAGCGCCGCCCCCGGCGCGCTCCGCGCGCCAGGGAGGGGGTCCAGCGCAGATCCGAGAAATCCGCTCGCAGCGCCGATGTTTTATGTCTATGGCGTTTGTTTCTCTTTCTCATACCCTCACCTCTTCTCGATGAGAAGTTTCGCGACGACTGCGCCAGACCCCGAGGCCGTCAGAAAGAGACTCGGGGCGAGCAGCGGGGAAGGGGTCCAGACCTCCAGGGGGCCACGCTGTGGCAAAACTCAGGGTGTCGGAGTTCTGGGAGTGTGGACTTGTCTGGACGCTTGTTTTTAAGTCGGGCCTGTCTCTCTACAAGGGGATTTTCGACGAAAAATGAACCCCAAAATAGAGAAAAAAAAACACATAATCCAAAAATATTGAGGGGACTATTTTTTGAGTATGTTTGACCTTTTTGGGGTATGTTTGGGGTATTTCACATTTTTCGTCGAAAATGCCCCTGTAGGGGGACATGCCCGACATAACGCTTGTTCCACCGCTGGCGGGAGTGGGATTATCGTTCTTGCGCTTTGGGAGGCTGCTTCTACAGTCAAAAACTCTAATAAGGACGCGCGACTTTGCTCAGGGTACCCTTGCGTCCTTGCTCTTCCTTGCTCTTGCGTCCTTGGGGTTTTCGTCGTCCGCCGCCCCAAGAATCCCAACTTCGGCTTCCAAGGGTCTTGCGTCCTTACCGCGCGTCCTTGTTATGGGTTTTTGACTGTAGGCCTGACAGCCCCACGAACGGATCAGGCTTCTCAGCCATTCCAGTGATCCCGCGCGAGGCTCCCGCAGGCCGAGGTCTACAGCAGCAGCGCCCGCATTGCAGAGCGCCTATGATCTCCGTCGTCGCTCGTGCTCCCCAGAGCCTCTGTGGACTTGCGCGCTAGACCGTGCACCGCTCGTTTCCTCGACATCTTCTTTGGGCTTCTCGCGGTCGGCAGTCCAGAGCGTATCGGTTCCAGGTGGGCGGCGAAGCACAACGGGGCCGGCAGCGTCGACATCGGCGCGTAAGGTTCGCGCGTGAGGCCGCGCGTGAGCGGCTGAGGCTGTCGTTTCCAATGTGGCGTGCCGCGCTGCCTGCCCGCGCAGGCTGCGGCGTGAGGTCGCGGGGCCCTCTCGCGTAAGCCGCGTTTCTGGTCGTCGCTCGCGCGGAGAACATCAGAGGAGAGAAAGGTACCCATACCTCTGGCCTCCACCGTTTTCTTCTTGTTTTTGGGGCCTCCTGGGCGGCCCTCGTCGCCACGCCTGCATTCGCCTCGAACCCAGTACAGCCCAGGGAGCCGACAACACTGAAGGCCCGGGGGTCCTGCGAGTGGCTGCTGCTGGCGCAGGGCGGTCGTCCCTCTCCGAGGGCTGCAACGTGTTCTGCGTCGCGCCAGTGTCGTGCATTGCCCGGGCTGCCAGGCCGTGCCAAGGCACGCCAGGCTGCACGGTGGGGGGGCAGTGGTTAAGGAGCGTGACCAGGAGGCTTCGGACCTTGGGGGGTCCTTGTCTGAAGAGGTCGGTGGTGATATCCATGGCCAATCCACGATTGGCTTTCCACTGGCTTCCAGACCCTGGATTCCTTATCGAAGGTCTCCTTATCCAATGCCACCACTGTCTGTTCCCTGTCTGTGTTCCTCATCTGACGGTTCAACGAAGCCCGAGCGGGGTCCTCTGCACGGGCATTGGCGCGCAAGTTGCCCGCGCAAGGGCTCGTGCATGAGCGGCCTCGTTTCCAATTGCGGCGCGCCGCGCCGGCGGCCCGCGTAAGTTGCGGCGAAAGTTCGCGATGCTTTCTCGCGTCAATTTTTTTTGTTGTCTGTCGCTCGGATGGTCAGTATGGTGTGTATGTGTGTGCGTGGCTTCCCGTCGCGCCGGGGTCTCCTCCTCTTCTCACGTGTACCACGACCCGCGGCCCAATTTGCATCCAGCGCGCCCCACTGATGCCCGATCGCCGGAGCAGTGACCTCTTTCCAGCCGCCGACGCGAAAGCGTGTGCGTGGCCGGTCGACGCGGACACAGAGCATTCTTCCCGCTCCGGCGTCGCTCTACGATGGCATTGCCGTGCCCAGGCGCCTTCTGGCCCGCAGCGCGATCGCACACGTGGACGCCGCCGAACCCCAAACCAGAGCATGGACAGCGTTACTTCCTCAGCGTCCTCCTGTTGCCCTCCGTCCTCCTCTCGCTCCTCCGTGGTCGGCGCCGGGCCCAGCTCGCTCTGGCATGGTGTCCTCGTTCTGCTCCGCCCTCATCGAGGCGGGCGTTGTCACGAAAGGCCCAGGAGGACAGCCAACAAAAACGAAGGCATAGACATGGCTAAACTCAGGAGGGGGAAAAACACACAGACACGATTAATCGTCGACTCCCAGGAAAATATGGGAAACTATGTGAAGTGGGGGGAAGACGAAAGCCCAGAAAATATGAGAAAATATGGGGAATCCTTTATTTGTATGTATTTATTTCTGTGTACCAGGGCCCCTTCAGTCATGAAAGGCTCAGACATAAATAAACCTTCGGAGCTCCGCGCGGAGTCCGTGAGTCGGCGCCAGGTCCCCGCCCTTCTTGGCGCGCGAAGTGCGCCACGGGGCGGCGCCCGAGGCGCCGCCAGGCATGGCATCGCTCGGACATGTGCATTTTTTCTCGGCGAGAACCAGTGAGGACCATCCTGGACCATCGGGCAAAAAAAAACAGGCACGAAACCGACAGATGCACGGGAAGTGGACGTCCGAGCGACGGCAAGGGGGGCAGGAGGAGGAGCGGGAGCAGCGGGCGGCGGCTCCCGGAAGGTGCTGCTCGTGCCGCAGCACCACTACGACGACTTCATCCGCTCGCTGATCCCGGCGCTGGGGGTCCAAGAATCGGAGGATGCTGCGAAAGTCCATGCGGAGTGGGTCCATGTGGAGTGCTCGGTCTCCGTCTTGGCCTGCTCCATTTGGTAGCAGCCTCGCTCGAAACGGTTGCGTCTTTCGGGGGGCCTCCTAAGCGGTGTTATGACCACACCGCGTGGTGTGTGGTCAGTGGGGATTCGGGGTCACCCCGCGGTCAGTGGGGGCTTGCTGTCACCCCGACCGCAGGGTCACCCCGCGGTCGCGGCGACGGACCGCGCGGTGAGGTCGTTGTGGATTCCGAAGTCACCACGCGGTCCGTAACCACACGGCTGACGGGCCCCGAAGTCTTCCTGGTCTTTCCATCGGGGGCGCCCAAGAGAGGGGTGAGGACGGAATCGTTCCGCATGCGAAGGCCGTTCTGCTTTTAGATTATGTCGAGGTAGTTGCATACACAGTCCAGCGCAGGCGAGATGTGCGGGATCGTAGCAGAGTGTCCCCAGCTCCAGAGCAATTTGCTTCGGAGGCCCCTACGGTGGGTCCGTGGAAGCAGCACACGCTGCGAAACGTACGCCACCGTTGAGTCCAGGAGCAAAACGTCATCACGGGGTGTGCGGATAGCATTTCTGGGGCACTGAACTCTCCCAAATTGTGAAGGCCTGACGGCCGGTGCCGCCGACCCTGAAAGACATCGACGACGACCAGGAGGGGGAGGAGGAGGAGGAGGAGGAGGAGGAGGAGGAGGAGGAGGAGGAAGAGGAGGAGGAGGAGAAGGCGGAGGAGGAGGAGGAGGAGGTAAGGAGCAGGAGGCGGAGATGAGGAGGAGGAGGAGGTGGAGGAGGAGGAGGACGAGGCGGAGAAGAGGAGGAGGAGGAGAAGGAGGAGGAGGAGGAGGAGGAGCATTTCTGGGGCATGGAGCTCTCCCAAAGTTCCTTGCCCTCTTCTCTTCTTCTCTCCAGTGCGCTTTCCCTGGCCGTTCCCCCTCCCTCTCGTCTGCGCACGTCCCTCTCGGGCCATGAAGCAGGCACCAGCCTGAAGACCGGCCTGTCCTTCACAGGAGGACTGTTCAAGCACACGTATATATATATATATACACATACATATCTATATAAGGAAAAACTGGGGACGATTGTTTGCGTATTTTTGACCATTTGGGGGGTATGTTTTGTTTTGTCTTGATTTTTCGTTCAAAATCCCCGTGTAGGGAAACATGCCCGACCTAACGCTAGCACCCTCTTCCTTGGCCCCCGCACCCTTCGGCGCACTCGCATCCTGCTCGTCCCGTGTCTTTGCGATCGTGGTTCGCCTGCGCCTCCTCATTGAACACGTCATGGCGCCAGCATGGCAGAGCGGATTTCGCTCGGAAAACAATAGGATGGGCCCGGAGTGTCCTGGAGAATTTCGTTCCAGATTTCGAGGTGAATTCCGTGCGGATTTTTCTAGCCAGGAATGAAGACTAAAACAAATCCACGCAAGATTCACGTCGTTTTTCGCTCGCCGCGTCGGGCAAACATCCACGCAGAAATCCACGCAGAAATCCGCTGCAGCACGTCTGCAAGACAGGGGCAATGAAGTAGGGTCGGCGTTGCAAAGGTAACGTGCGATGGGGCGCAGCCGGCCCGCTCCTTACGCGCTGTCCCCCACCTCGGGGATACTCCAAATCCCTTATTAGTCGACCCCCCTGAAAAACCGGACCCCCCTCCAAATGCGACCTCATATTCTGGACCCCCCTCTTCGACGGAGGGCCTTCATGAACTGGACCACATAAGCTCCAATCCAAAGACAGCGAACCTGATAAACCGGACCCCCCCAGTTACAAAAATCGGCGCTTCAAAAAGCCAGACCCGGGGGACGATTAATAAGGGATTTTGAGTGAGTAACGTTCACCGAGGGAGCCCTCGCAGGTGGGATAAGTAGCGTGCACCGACGGGACCCTCGCAGGGGGGCAGCGTGCGCAGAAGGGGCCCTCTTCTGGCGTGATCGCCTCACCCCAGGGATACCGTGCCTTTCGGAGATCGATGTTGCACGCAGTCTTCAAGTCGGGCCTGTCCCTCTACAGGGGGAAATATTCAAAAATAGTAAACAAATTGTCTGGGGACGATGTTCTTAGCATTTTTGAACCATGTTTGAGCTATGTTTGAACTATTTTGAATTTTTCTTCCAAACCCCCCTGTAGGGGGACATGTCCGACCTCAGGCTATCATTACGATGCCAACCGTAAGCTGTTGTTTGCGTCCGCCGTGCTAAGAGCGGAGCGGCGCTCTCGGGGCCACTGGTCGCGCTGTGTGATCTGAAAGGGAACCAAGGTGGGGAAGCACCCGTTGCTCGGGGGTGGACAGAACCCCCAACAGTGACACGTCGATTAGTGAATTGTCCGTTTTCGGTTCTCGAGAGGGCGCCGTGGCCGTTATTTTCCAGGCTTGCGCCCGCCAGGTTTGGGCCTCAGGTCGTTTTCACTAAACCACGTTTTACTAAAGGGGGGTCTGTCCATCCCCGAATTGCGCGGATGCCCCGCCCTCTCTCCGATGGGGCAGGGCGGTCAGGCCAGCCCGTGCAGCGAGGGCTTCCGCGCCGCTCCAGCCCCCCCCCTTTCCTTGGCGTGACGAGGGCTTGTCATCGCTCGGACGTGTGCATTTTTCCTTCGGCGAGGGCAGTCGAGGAGCATCCTTGATCATTTGGCGAAAAAGCCACCCACGAAACCGAGAAAAGCACAGGGAATGGACGTCCAAGCGATGGCGAGAGAGTGGGCTAAGGGGAGAGCCTTTTCCCGTGGAGGAGGGAGGCTTCGGCAGCAAATCATGAGAGCCGTGTGTACCTTCGGAATTCCGTCTTTAGAGTGCGCTGGCGTCGCTTCGCGTCCGGGAACCGGTGAGACAGCGCCGGTTCAGCATCGATGAGCGTCGGCTAGCGTCGATTAGCGTCGGCACGCAAGAATCCACAAGATGGCATGGGAGCCTCCTAGGAGCTGCCGCAGGAGAAGGCAGTGAGCATCCTCACCGAAGAAGTGGAAGTTGCATAGACATAAACCTCCCGAAGTGCGCCGGGCGCCCCCCCTTGCGGCGCCTCGGCGGCGCCCCTGGGCGCGCTCCGTGCGCCAGGGAGGGGGGCGGGGGGCAGCGCCGATCCGAGGAGTCCGCGCGGTCCGCGCGGAGTTCGGAAAGCTTACGTTCGGGAGGGAGAAAAACACACAGACACAAGTAATGGTCGATCCCCCAGGACATATGGGAAAATATGGGAAGCGGGGGGGGGGGAAGACAAAATCCCAGAAAATATAGGAAACTATGGGGACTCCTGTTATTTATAATTATAAATTTTTAATTTGTGTGTCCCAGGGCTCCTTCATGCGTTTCTGAATGTTCTGCTTCATCTCACGGAGGGCCTCTTCTGGCTCAAGCCCATCGCGCCGTGCCGCGTTGCTTGCTGCGCCGCGTGCCTCGATACTCCAGATTTCGTAATAAAAGGGAGGGGGTCTGGACCCTCCAAGACAAGCCATTTCAGACCTCCCCCGTGGGAGAACCCTCCAAAACATCGTCCCCAGACCCCCCAGGCCCTCCAAGATAGCCTGGAAGAGACCCCCCCCCGAAATGAGACCCCCCTCCCTTTATTACGAACTCTGGAGTACCCTTCACAATGCTCGTCGCCGTGGTTCCGCTGCTCATCCTCCTGGGTCGGGGGGCGGCCGCCGGCGAGCCCCTGGGGCGCGAGGCGTGCGAGGCCACGGGCGAGAGCGAGCACGCCGCGCTGGTGCAGGTGAAGAGGCCCGAGGCTGGGCCCGAGAGGGCGGCGGCTGCTCAGACGGCTGCTCACGCCCCGCCGACGTCGCTGCTCGCCAGGCGCGAGGTGTGTCCAGGGCGAGGGTGCGCCGAAGAATGCGAGGAGGCGCCGTGGGGCGAGAAGCGCATGGCATACATTGGTCGTTTCATGTGCGCGAACAACGAGTGCCAGTGCTGGGTGTGGGTGGGTGAACAGCGAGAGATGCGGATCCTAACCCCGCCTCCTTCACAATGCACGTGTTCATGACTGGCCCTGCGACCGAGGGCGGGCCTCCAAAGTGAGCCGCTCCTCCTTCCGCATGAAGACCTGGTCAGCTCCCCGCCAGGCGTTTTTCCGCAATCGGGGAAGCACGCGAGACCCTCTGAGACGGGACTGGACTGGAAAAGGCCGCGCCTAGACGGCGCAAATTATCCTGGCGAAGGACCCAACCTTACGCAAACGTGAATACCGCAGGGCAGGTGGGACGAAGCAAAAAGAATTCCCAATGTGGCCACGAACCGTGTGAGGGGCGCGCCACACTGGGGCGGGGCCGCCATGCGACCCCTGCCACTGAGGCCTTCGGTGGAGCTTTCTATGTCCCTGCGGGGCCACGAACCGTGTGAGGGGTGCGCCAATATGGGGCGGGGCCGCCGCGCGAACCCTGCCACTGGGGCCTTCGGTGGAGCTCCCTGTGGGGCCACGAACCGTGTGAGGGGTGCGCCAAAATGAGGCGGGGCCGCCATGCGAACCCTGCCACTGGGGCCTTCGGTGGAGCTCCCTATGGGGCCACGAACCGTGTGAGGGGTGCGCCAAAATGAGGCGGGGCCGCCATGCGAACCCTGCCACTGGGGCCTTCGGTGGAGCTCCCTATGGGGCCACGAACCGTGTGAGGGGTGCGCCAAAATGGGCGGGGCCGCCATGCGAACCCTGCCACTGGGGCCTTCGGTGGAGCTCCCTATGGGGCCACGAACCGTGTGAGGGGTGCGCCAAAATGGGCGGGGCCGCCATGCGAACCCTGCCACTGGGGCCTTCGGTGGAGCTCCCTATGGGGCACGAACCGTGTGAGGGGTGCGCCAAAATGCGGGGCCGCCATGCGAACCCTGCCACTGGGGCCTTCGGTGGAGCTCCCTATGGGGCCACGAACCGTGTGAGGGGTGCGCCAAAATGGGGCGGGGCCGCCATGCGAACCCTGCCACTGGGGCCTTCGGTGGAGCTCCCTATGGGGCCACGATCCGTGTGAGGGGTGCGCCAAAATGAGGCGGGGCCGCCATGCGAACCCTGCCACTGGGGCCTTCGGTGGAGCTCCCTATGGGGCCACGAACCGTGTGAGGGGTGCGCCAAAATGGGGCGGGGCCGCCATGCGAACCCTGCCACTGGGCCTTCGGTGGAGCTCCCTATGGGGCCACGAACCGTGTGAGGGGTGCGCCAAAATGGGGCGGGGCCGCCATGCGAACCCTGCCACTGGGGCCTTCGGTGGAGCTCCCTATGGGGCCACGAACCGTGTGAGGGGTGCGCCAAAATGGGGCGGGGCCGCCATGCGAACCCTGCCACTGGGGCCTTCGGTGGAGCTCCCTATGGGGCCACGAACCGTGTGAGGGGTGCGCCAAAATGGGGCGGGGCCGCCATGCGAACCCTGCCACTGGGGCCTTCGGTGGAGCTCCCTATGGGGCCACGAACCGTGTGAGGGGTGCGCCAAAATGGGCGGGGCCGCCATGCGAACCCTGCCACTGTGGCCTTCGGTGGAGCTCCCTATGGGGCCACGAACCGTGCGAGGGGTGCGCCAAAATGAGGCGGGGCCGCCATGCGAACCCTGCCACTGGGGGCTTCGGTGGAGCTCCCTATGGGGCCACGGACCGTGTGATTGGTGTGCCGAAATAGAGACATGCGGAGGGTGATGCTGATGATGACGCCGAATATCATGGTGATGTTGGTGATGACGATGATGATGATGACGATGATGATGATGATGGCAGGAGGGAGGGGGCAGCGGGAGGAGGAGAAGGAGGGAACGCGGGGCACCGTCTTTTCAAAACGAGGACCCAACACCACAGGAGGGTTGGGAAAAAAGAGGGGGGGAGAGCATTTTCAGGGCCCCGTAAACGGAGACGTTCTGCTAAATCAGGGCCCGAGAAAATTGCAGCCGCGGGTCGAAGCATCCGTTCCCCATTCTTCCTCTGCTCTCGGGGTGGCATTTTCAGGTTCATGGCTTGGCAATGTCCTGGCCTAGTTACTTTGCATCTTCGGGGGACCTCGCCTGTCCCCCAAATTGGTGTCTTTTCTTGTGCCCGACGCGGGCTCGATGCGGGCTCGACGCGGATTAGGCGTGGATTCCGCGCAGGACACGGAGCACGGATCCAACGAGGCCGACGTGGACTCGACGCGAATTCGACGCGGTTAGGGCCGCGACGAGTCAGACAAGGTCCCCCGAGAATGCAATTTCAGTCCAGGGGGGGCCCGAGTGTCGTTGCGCGGAGTTGCCAGCTGCAGGCGGGGAAGTTCGACGAGCAGTGCGGGAACGACCCGAGGGCAGGTGCCCGGAGTGGGCCGTGGTCTGTCGAGCTCGTTGGGAGACCCAGTCGACGTCAGGAGTCGGATTCGGGCGAATGGGCCCTTTGCGAAGGGGGACCTCTATTGGACGCGATACAATCGATTCGCATAGCAAGGATGAACAGTTTTTCAAGGTTGCCCTTACATCCTTCCCCTTCGGCCCATCCTTAGCGACTTTCGCTGGCCAGCCCCACTGAAAAATGCCGACATGGCCATCCAAGGCCCTTGTATCCTCACCGCGCATCCTCATTATACGGGTTCATTGTAGTTTGTTCAATCGTTCGTGCTTGATCGTGTTGGATGCAGGCAAAACGCGTTGCATCTGGCATCGTTGGTCCGTAAGGGAGACCACGCTTGGAAAAAGGCGTGTCGTCGAAGATTTGGGCCGGGCCTTCTCGCAAACGGCAGGACGCCTTTTAAGAGCGTTGGTTTGGGCCGGGCCACCGTGGTTTAGGCCTGGTATCCGTGGTCTTCTTCCATTGTGATTGGGGGGAGCTCCGAAGATGCTTCCACCGATTCTGACCAGGACATGTGGCATTACGGAGTTCATAGCGTCAGAACGATCCCTTGTCGGGTTTCATTTCCAAGGGGCGGGGGACAATTTGATGTCTGCCATCTTTGCAGCAGTTCCTTCACATGTGGTGTCAGGACGTTATTTTCACAATCGCGGTGCCTTGGTCACCTCCCAGTTTTTTCCCTAGCTTGCTTCTATGATATTCGAAATCGTATTCCTCCGACCCTCTTGCTCTCCTGCCCTTCCCAAGTTATGTCCGCTTCTTAGTTGATTGTCTCTCCTGTCAATTTCATCTTTGTGATTGATCTGCGTCGGCGCCCCAAATCTCCCATTCGCCCCGCCTCAGAGTCGCAACCATTCGTCCCATTTGCCATCCGCCACCCGTCCCTCTTCCAATGCACACAGCTCACCCTTTTTTACTGCGCAGAGCGCGATTGGGTCCTTTGGGGGGGGCCTCGTCCGCTGTGACACCCAGTGGGAATAGAGGAGACGTCGTCACGATGAGAAGGGATGCGTGGGAGGGGTCGGATGCCAGATGCGGCGCGAGCGCACCTGGCTTCTAGACTCTTCTTCCTTCTCTCCTGCCCCCGCCGGAGTCCACCAGTCTCCGGTGCCTGAGGCCGCCAGCGCGCTCAACGGCACCGTAACGGGTACTTACTAACGGGTACTTTGAATTTTTGCCGAAAGTTGCCACTTTAGGGCCTTTTTCTTGCATTGCAGGTTTGCCCACATCGGGAAGGGTTGGGTTCGCTGGGCCACTGGCCAAAGTACCCGTTAGTGGAGTCCCCGTTTGAGGGGCGCTGACGCGCTCTTCAAGACGCTGTCTCTCTCTCTCTCTCTATCTGCGTTTGAGGCCTCCGCCCTGCTTCCTCCTCTGCGGCCGCCCTCTCTGTCTCTCCTCTGCGTCCTCTCTCTGCTTCCTCCTCTGCGGCCTCCTCCCTGCCTCCTCCTCTGACGAACGAACAACACACACCCATATCCGTAGGGGGGTCGTTGGGAGGAGGACTGGCTATGGGTATAGGTGCGGGTTGTCGGACCCTGGGGAACGCTCCCCGTCGAGCGGGGGGCCCCATCCGACAACACGCACCCATAGCGCTCTCCGACCCCCTATGGGTATGGGTGTGTGTTGTTGGTTCGTCATCCTCAGCCTCAGTTCTGGGCCTCCCAGACGGGGTTCGAGTGGATGTGGTCGGAGGATCGCGCCGCATCGGCGATGTTTCGCCGATGCGGCTCTATGTGCAGCCCGTTTCGCTCCCCGTCGACGTCGCCGATGCTGGCGTCGTCGATGCATCGCCACCGCATCGCCGACGCATCGCCGATGCACGGCGATGCGGCGCGATCCTCCAACCACATCCACTCCGACCCCATCTAGGAGGCCTCTGCTACTGTTCCCATAGCTCTGCCCGGCCCGCCAGCTGTTCGAACGCGTGAGCGACCGCTAGCGCCGCGGCCAACATTTGTCTCTGCCCATTGCCCCTCCTCTGTTCTCCTCCTCCTCCTCCTGCTCCTCCTCCTCCCCTCCCCTTCCCTCGGCCGATCCCAGAGCCGCCGAAGTCGGCGCAGCATCTATCTCATCGGGGATCGACGGCCGATCCATACCCCTGCTGCTGCCCTCACTCTGGCTCCCAGGGCGGGATGGGCATGTGTAAAAACCTGGGCCACCAGAGACTGGATTTCTATCCATGCCTCCGCTCCGCCCCCTCGTGGAGTTCTGGCGTGATCAGTGATATGGATTAGGTGTCTATCGCCTAAACCTATCTCGCCTGCGAGGTGTCGTCTGCGACTGCAGCATCATGGAGGATCCCAACATGAAGCCGCTGCAGATCGTGCTGGGTGGCCACACTTTCGTGCTGCCGCTGTCGAAGGCCCCGCTGGCCAGTTTCGAAGCACAGACCTCCGCGCGGACTTCTCGGATCGGCGTTGGGGCGCGTCCCGCGCGCTAGGGATGGGGGCTTCCAACGCAGATCCAACAGATCCGCGCGGACCTCGAGAGTTCATGAGTCTGCAGTGTTATTGTTCCGTCTGTAGCTGTGCTGCTCCAGGAACGCAGCGCTTCGACACTGCCCTGGCTCTCCTCTTCCTCCCCAACTCTTCTCGCGTTACGCTGACTTGTTGCGCATGCATCCCCCCTCCCACCTCTCGATGTGATACAGAAACGCGACGGGAGGTTCTTGCCACTGCTCGGCATTTGGGGGCCCTGACCTAGGCCCAGGGACCGTCAAGAAACGACTCGGGATGCAGAACGGTCCGGGGGAAGAGGTCTTGACCTTTGGGGGCCCACGTTGTGTACGAATTGCGACGTCTCATGCCGCCAACATCGCAGAGCGGATTTCGCTCGGAAAGACATGGGATGGGCCTGGATTGTCCTGGAGAATCTCGCTGCAGATTTCGAAGTGAATTTCGCGCGGATTTGCTTGGTGAGGCAAGAAGACTATGATACATCCACGGGAACTTCATGTGTTTTTTCGCTAGCCGTTTCGGTTGTGAATTGACAGCAATCCACGCAAACATCCGCTGCAGCATGTCAGCAAGGTCGGTGCAGTGAGACGTCGGAGTTCTAGGTCCGTCCATTTCATTTGGTGTTATCGCGCGCACAACTTGCCTTTTGTGTGCTCACGCTGCTCGCTCGTATTTTGTCACGTCATTGCCCACGCGTGCAGCCACCTCGTACCGCTTACGTCTTGTCCGCGACTCGTGCCTGAACCCCACGTCCCCTCGGCCTGTTGCTCTTCATTCTAGACGCTTCGCGTAACTCCACCACGACGTGCCTGGGTATACGCGGTCTCGTCCCGCGTGTGCTCTCCGACTCGTTCTGGATTGCACTGAGACACTGTGATGTGCACACGCCGCGTTTCGACCGTGTAGCGTGCACTAAGGCGCCCTTCCACCCGCCGGGTCTGGGCTGGAGCATCTCGGTGTGGAAGCTTCTTGGCAACGTGCTCCACACTTTGGATGCCGTTCTGGCGTCGCGGCTCGTTGCCGCCGTCGGGATCCCCGCTGGACTTACGTCTCCAGGCGGTCTGCTACCCGTCAGGCTTGGATCGTCGTCCTCGGGAACGTTCCTCTCGTTCGCATTTGGACTTTGGGAACGCCTCTCGCGCCATTTTGGCTGCGCTTGGTCTCCTCGGTGCCTACCTCAGGCCTGTTGGACGCACCGCTGCATGCCCGTTCTGGGGCTGTCTCTGGCTCCTGGATTGCATCGGCTCCGCCGCCCTGGACGCTGTCGTGTGCCGCCTGATCCGCGGCCCCGCGCGCGTTAGGTAATTTTGTGGCGTCCGCGGCCCGTTCGCGACCTCCCGCCGCTGGCGCTTCCGCCTGCGGCTGTTTTAAAAAAAAAGTAACCCCACCACCCCGACTCGCCGTGTGCGCCGTCGCCCGCGGCCGCGACCAAACAAGTAACCACATCACCCCATCAAGGAACGATGACCAGAGCACGCAGTGGAATACAGGGCTCGGCGAGGCGTCATAATTGTCCCGATATGGGCAGGATGGCGGAGAAATCATCTGAGGAAGAGGAGGAATAGGCGGATGAGGACGAGGAGGAGGAGGCGGAGGAGGGCGAGCAGAAAGGCCAGAGGCTTCTGGATGCCACTCGAAATCTCCTCGGATGTCTCTTGGCAGTTTCTTGTAGGGGACCCCTGGGGCGTCTTGGGTGCCTCGTGGCGGTCCGGGGGGCCTCTGTCTTAGGTGCCTCGGGGGAGCTTATTGGGGGTCTCTTAGGAGACGCTTTGGGACCCTTCCGAAGCCTCGATAATATATTGCGACCGTCTTGGAGGAGATCGATCAAAGACGGCAAAGAAGGGGGGGTTTAATTTGACCCCCCCTTGGAGTCCAGACTGGACCCAACACCGAAGTCAAACCAGTAACGTGGGCTTCTTTGGACCTCATGGGCGCTTCTTGGGGCCCTCTTGGGGCACTCACTCTTGGAAGCCCCGGGGGCCATCTTGGAGGCATCCTGGAGGTGAGCGATCAAAGAAGGAGGGGTACTCAATTAGCGTCCCCCCTACCAAGGACGCTAACATTTCTCCAACGCCTGAGTACAACCAATGATTTAGGCCTTTTCGCCGAGGCCATCTGAAACTCCAACCCCTCGCGAAACGCGCCGTCCAGATCCAGGGAAGGGGGGTAGGGGAAGGGTCAAGCTTCCCAGCCGCCCGCAAGCCGTCTTGCTCACTCCCATCCGCTCTCCTACGGAACACCCAACAAATCAGCACATCGCCTAAGAACGCCGCAGACGCCACGGGTTCCTGATGCACCAGACCTTGGCCCTGGAGGCCCAAGCGTGCCAGGCGCGCCAGGTGCGGAACGTGCCCCACGTGCGCCCAGTGTTTCACGTGCTCAGCCGCGCCAGGTGCGCCAGCCATTGGTAACCAATTGGGGCTCCACCTCCGTGTGCCGCAACTGCGGCTACGCCAGCACTTGCGCACGCCCCCGGCGCACGCGTGTGGCTGCTGGCCAACGCGCGCGCCCCCCCCCCTTTCTACGCATGAGAAACAATCGTGTGAGAAGGCGGCGCGTGGCCTGACACACCGACGAACCTGTGTGCACCGAACCATCCTCGTCGAAACGCAATGCAAAGTGCACGCCAGGGCATTCACACTCCCGCCGCGCTGATTGTAGGTCAACTGCGACAGGGAAGCTCCGCGGCTCCGGGGGCGGCCGCGCATGCTCCAAATGTGGAGGCGGAATGCGTTTTGTATTGCTTTTGTGAAAGGGACGGTGTGGGGGGGGCCTCATGGCGCCCTCTTGGCGCCAACTTTGGGGCGTTATTGGGGCCAGTTTGGAAGCCTCTTGGGCCCGGCTTTGAGCTCGCTTGGCCAATTTTGGAGCCATGTGGAGGTTTCGAAATCCCATCGGAAACAGTAAGGCGACAAGGCAGCAGCCCATGATGTGTCAAACTAGTCGGTCGACCACCTGCGCCCAGAAGGCAGCTAGGATCTGCTGGCATTCCAGCCGTTCCTTTAAAATACCAAAGCAAAAAGGTCGCGGGGCGGTCGCGCATGCTCCAAATGTGGAGCCAGAGTGCGTTTTGTATTGTTTATTGACAGGGGTCGTGTGTGGGGGGGGCCCTCATGGGGTTGTCATGGTTCTGGGTTGGCTGCCCGCCGGGCGGGGGAGGGGGTAAAATTTGGTAAGGAATTGTGATAAACCCCTCCCCGAAGCGGGTCTGATCACGCCGCATCGCCGATGCGGCCTGTTCCTCTCGTTTCTATGTTTCCGCTCTCCCTGCTGTGTCACCCGACCTTCTTCGCTCCCACTCCCTCCACCTCATTCACCATTGGTCGCAGTCTTCCATCCTGCGAGGACGCTGTCCAGGAGCGTGTTTCTTTATTGCTTGGGGCATAATGGGCATGATCGTCCCCGGTCCCCCCTCCCCCCCCTTAACGTAATGCCCCTCCCCCCCAGTGCGCTCCGGGCACTGCCGCCGTGCGCACGGCGGGGGTGAGGCGTTACATTACACCCCCGTCCGGCCCCCTTCCCCCCCTATAATGCCCATTATCGCGGAAAATAAAGAAACGCGCTCCAGTCTTCCATCCTGCGAGGACGCTGTCCAGAAGACAGGCGAGCGACGATGTAACAACAGGGGACCGTCTTCACCGGCACTGGCGCGCATGCTGCTCGCATAAGAGGTCGCGCGTGAGCGCCCTCGCTTCAGTCTTGGCGAACCGCGCCGGCGACTACCGCGTCAGCTACCGCGTAAGGTCTCTGTTCGGTCGTGGTCGCTCGTCGTCGTCGTCGTCGGTAGCGTCGGTCGCCGTCGTCGTCGATCGTCGTCGTGGCTCGTCGCTGGTCGTTCGTCGTCGAACGTGGCCGTCGCCGAACGTCGTCGCCGCCGTCGTCGACCGTCGTCGTCGGGGAGGCGCGGCCTACCCCTTCGCTGTCAGGCCCCCCCTGCTCCACGAACCAGGCGCCGAGTCGCTGAACCATCTCGCGTAAAACCCGATCCTCTTCGTCGCCCAGGTGTCCAGGGTCCTCGGAGCGTCAAGAATTGTGGTCTCGACGAAGCAAAAACCACACAAAGATAAACTTTTGGCGCTCCGCGCGGATTTCTTGGATCCGCACCCTGGCCCCCCCCGGCGGTGCCTCTGGCGCCGCCCTTTGCGCGCTCCGCGCGCCAGGGAGGGGGTTCCAGCGCGAATCCGAGAAATCCGCGCAGAGCGCCGAAAGTTTATGTTTATGATGTTGCTTCTTCTTATTCTTCTTCTTCTTCTTCTGGTAAAAGTTCCTTTTCGTCGCCCAGGTGTCGAGGGTCCCTGGATCGTCAAGAATTGTGGTCGTTGCGTCTGCGACATGCATCTCGTCTCTTGCTCAAGCTTCTTGTTGTATACCACACCCTCCCAACCCCAGTCAGACTCCACCCCACGGTGCCACGTCAAGTACACAGAAAATGCGCCCAGGGGCTGGATATCAAATCCACGACCAGCACCCGCGCACACCCACTTGGTCCTTGTGGGGGTAGATTAATGTCAGAAGGCATCGTGAGGATGCACGGGTGGCCTTAGGGCCTTAGGGTACCCTTGCGTCCCTGCATCTGCGGCCCGCCCTTCGCGGTTTTCAGTGGACAGCCCTTCAGGGTGTAGGCAGTCCGCCGCCCAAAAAGTACCAGTTGCGGCGTCCAAGGCCTGTGCGTCCTTACCGCCCCTCCTTACTATATCTTTTGACTGCGCGAACTTTCGGGGCGGGTCTCTCGCCCGTGATTTCTCGTTCTCACGATGCCGCGGTTTGTTTCGCGTCGTCGGATCGCGTGGGCCGAGCTCAACGGTTTTTTGACGATGTCGTGGGCCGTTTTCGTGTTCCGTCTCGTTGCGCAGCCAGGGCGGAACGACGACAGACCGAATACATTGAAAACATCGCGAAAACGGACGCACGGGGGCGCCCATCGGTGTGCGCGCGCGCGCCCAGATGTTCGTGCCGGCGCCGGCCCGCGGGGGCGGGCAGCTGTGCGCGCTCACGATCCAGCCGAACACCATGGGAGGCCCACTCCTCTTCCGCCTCCTCCTCCTCCTCCTCCACCTCCTCCTCCTCCTCCTCCTCCTCCTCCTCATCATCATCATCATCATCATCATCATCATCATCATCACGGCCTCCTCCCCGCCCTGCCTCGAATGGGCCGTTTTTCCCCTCCCTCCTGATAGGCAGGAGGAGGAGGAGGAGGAGGAGGAGGAGGAGGAGGAGGAGGAGGAGGGGGAGGAGAAGGAGGAAGAGGAGAAGGAGTTGGAGCTGGAGGAGCAGGAGGAGCAGGAGCAGGAGCAGGAGCAGGATCTCCCCATCCTCCCTTCTCCCCAATCCTACCCAGGGTATCGGTGTCGGCAAAGTGGCCCACCACCCTCTCGCCGCGAAGGCTCGGGGCGTTCGGGCGACTGCGCTGGATCCCGGCGGTCTCCCGGCCTATTTGGGTGCTTTCCAGCAGCTGCGCCTTGCCGAGGGCGTTCCGAGGGTGATCGGAGCGTCCCGAACGGCCGCCAGAGGCCCGAGTTTTGGCCCGATCGTCTTCGCGTCGCGAAAAAACAAAACATCGACGGGAGGTTTTCTGCTAATGTTTGGCCTCCGCCGGCGCCTGCCAGGTCCCCGGACCGTCATGAAACGGCTCGGGATAGACCACGGGTCCTGGGGCAGTGGTCCAGATCTCGCCGGGCCCACGTGACAAAGGAGGACCTCGCCGGGCCTGCCACGTCCAGCGAGGGGGTCCACGACTCCAGGACTCCCGGCTGGTGCCAGCGCAGAGGGGATCAACGCATGGCGCCGCGTCGCCGATGCATCGGCGAGGCGGCGCGATCTGGAGCCCGACGTGCTACGAGCCGATCTCGCCGACGCATCGGCGATGCGGCCCGACACTCCGACCCCAGCTGCCCGGACCCGGTGTGAGAGGCATCAAACGATCCCCCTCCCCGAGCTGGGGACGAGGGATTTGCTTCGAGCCGATCTCGCCGATGCATCGGCGATGCGGCCCGACACTCCGACCCAGCTGCCCGGACCCGGTGTGAGAGAGTCCTCAAGCTATCTTTGGCATCGCTCGGACGTGTGCATTTTTCTTTCGGCGGGGGCCATCGAGGAGCATCCCTGATCATCTGGCGAAAAAAACCGTGCACGGAACCGAAAAGAACACAGGGAATGGACGTCCGAGCGATGGCCACTATCCCTCCCCGAGCTGGGGATGAGGGATGTCTCGAGCGAGCGGAGACGGGAAACGGCAGACCACCAGGAAGACCCTGCCTCTGGCTCCTCGCGCTGGTGGTGGTGATGCCGAGGTTTCTCGTTCCTGGTCCTGTTCTTTTCGCTCCTCCCCCTCATCTTGGAATGTCGAGGATGCATGTGTTTTTGCGCGTTTCGACGTTTGTTTCTGGGTCTCCACGCTCCAGCCGAGTGTCATGGGAAGCCGTGGCCCCCTCCTCCTCCTCCTCCTTCTCCTTCTCCTCCTCCTCTTCATATCCATCTCCTTCGAACCCTGAGGACAGATGCGCGTTGGTGTCGTGTCGCTATTGGTATTGATATCCCGGGGGCCTTTGGAGGTGGGAGTTGTTGGCGCTCACGACCCATCCGAACAGCATGCGATGCCATGACATCATCCTCGTCTTAAGTTGGGCACGACCCTCTACAGGAGGAATATTCAAACAGATTCAAACAGTAGCCTGGGAACGATGTTTCTGACAATGTTTGAGTATTCTGGTGCAGTTTTGGATGCTTTAATTCTTTCGCCAAAATTCCGCCTGTAGGGGGACATGCCCGACCTAATCCTAGTTCTCCTCCTCCGCCGCCTGGGGGGGATCGATCTTCGAGCACCTCGGCACGCGGCGGTGGAAATGGGCATGGGCCCTGGGGGAGGGGAACTCTATTTCAGTCGGGCCTGTCCCTCTACAGGAGGAGTATTAAACAATGGCAAAAAATATAGTCGGGGGGCGGTTTTCCGCCATTTTTGAATGTTTTCGTGCATGTTTGGGGTATGTTTACTTGTTCGTTCAAAATCCACCTGTAGGGAGACAGGCCCGACCTAAAACTATGTCCACCGCCTCCCGAGGCCATCGAAGAGCGACCTCCAAGGCGGTGGCTATGAATCTGTCCCCGCCTCGCGCGAACCTCGAGGAAAGAGATGCGCTTGCGTGCTCTGTCGGCCTGGTCTGGGGACCGCGTGTCCATCGACCGTATGGCTAGCTTGCACTGCAGGGTCGAAAAGCGTTCGGTCGGCGACCTCTCCTGTGGAGCGGCCGTATCTGCATTTGAAAGAAGACAATTACCAGAAACATGAACTTGCGGAGGTCCGCGCAGATTTTTCGTGGATCGGCGTTGAACCCCCTGGCGACGCCTCTGGCGCCGCCCCCCGCGCCCCGCGCGCAAGAGAGGAGGTTGTTATCAGTTCATGGCTGTCCTTCTTGAGTTATCCGGGGTCCTCGCATGGTTCCACTCGCTCAGCGAGGACGCTCCTTCTGTGGAGATGGCTCTTCTGCAGCAGGCTGAGAGGTAGGGCTCTTCTCGATGCTGCGCCTCGCTGCGGGGTGGCCTGGTGCTCCTCCTCCTCCTCCTCCTCCTCCACCGCCCTCCTCCTCCCTCTCTTCCTCCTCCTCCTCCTCCTCTTCCTCCTCCTTATCCTCCTCTTCCCTGTTGGAAAGTCTGTGGCCCCCCGTGCCGCCCGTCAGGAGGGTGTCCCGAGTGAGGAGCGGTACAGTCGAAGATCGGCAGCTGTTGGTGTTATAGTATCGGCGGGATGGTCGTTACTCGAATGGGTCCCCCGACGTGGGGGGCGCGGGAGCTTAAGTTCTTGGGCGGCGGGGCCTCCGCTGCTTGAGGCCGGCGGCCAAGTGGTGCCGGTGGCCGTGTTTCGGGGTGGCATCTCGAGGCACTTCGCAACGGCGGCACAGATGTTACGCCTGGGGCGGGTCTGTGCCGCCGTTCATGTTGTGAGGTCCGACTGCATGTGAATTCATGCCGGCACTTTGGGCACCTCCTTTCGGGTTGTGTCGCCCAGGTGTTCTGTCCGGGCACAAAAAAAGATGTGGGTAAGGTGCTACAGCCAAGTCGCATGCCTACGCATGGGTTCGGCCCATCAGGAGCAGGGGCTCGCTGTCGATGTCGCCGTGGACGTTGTCCATCTGTTCACGGAAAGTCGCCCGCCCATCAGCGGCCAATGCCGGTTTGGACAACATTCGCTGTCGGACATCGTGCCCAAGTTCTCGTTTCAGTACCGGGCATCCAAGCGGAGGCTGGGGAAGGACGAGGAAGGTTCAGGATTGAGGCACAGCTTGACTGATCCGGTTGTGACGTCAAGCGTTTTGTGGTACAAGGCGGTCCGTTGTATCCGTGTGATCAAGGTATTGGCCGCATCTGTAGTAAGCGGAGCGCAGATGCATGCATATGTATATATTCGTATACAGACATGCGTTTTCATTGTGATGTGACTCACGCCTCCTGCGGGGCTCCCCGCGCAGCGGACGAGAAGATCGTTGAAGTGCACGCTCGAGGTTGTCTATTCTGTGCTGGGTTCCATGCACAGTGGTCACTGCACTAACGGGCGAAGCTGAAGTGCCTTATGATTCCACTCGCAGGGTGTGACTTCCGCGTTCATGTGTGCTTTCTCTCGAATGTGTAACGTTACTCTGCTCGTGGCTTTCTCGCTCTATGCGTTTTTGCGATTGTTGCGGTGGTCAGGAGTGTCCAGGTTTCCCAGGGCCACATGTTTGTGATCTTCGCGTTGGCCAGGAGTGCCTGGGCGCCCCAGGGCAGCAGCTTTTCTCAGGTTTAGGGTCTTCTTGGGGCGTCTGACAACTTGTTCTAAAACTCCCCTCCCGACTAGTCGCGGTGCTGGACCAGCCCACAGGTTTTCGACGCGCCTTTATCACTCCATTTTAACGGCCGAAAATGGCATGAACCCCACACGTGCGGAGGTCCGCGCAGATTTCTTGCATCGCCGCTGAACCCCAGGGACGAGGGCCCAGTGCTGATCCAAGAACTCCCCGCGGACCTCCGAAGGTTTGCGGTCATGCAGTTCCTGATTGTTTTGCCCGTCCGCCACCGCCGCGAGGCCCCCAAGCCGACCTCTGCGAGGCGGGCATTTCTCCGCAACCACCGCCTGGGAGACCGATGTCCGGGGACAGGCAGGCGAAGGGATTTGGATTGCTCGGGCCCTGGCGGGAGGGCCAATGTGTCCATGTTCACCGCCTGCCGAGGTCCCTGAAGATCGATCCCCGAGGCAGGCCAGCCACAACTGGGGGAGCTGTCGTCCTGACCCCCCTGGGGGACCCATCGATTTCGACACCCCTCTCGAGAGATCGTCGAGGCGATGGCCCAAAGCTCCAGGGGTAAGGGGGTAAGGACCACAGCTCCCCAGGGGTAAGGACCACAGCTCCCACAGTTATGGCTGGTCGGCGAGGAGGTGGTCACAGCCGAGACGCTGAAATTGGACTGCGTTGGGTTCCCGAGTGGCTCTGCTCTTCGAGCGTCCCTTGGCTTCGTGCCAGGGAGCCTCCTCGTGGCCGAGGCTCGCCGTGGCCAGGGAAGCCCCTTCGCTCCGCACTCGGCGTCCCTCATGGCAGCACGATGCCTGCGTGGACACGTCCCGAGACACCCGGCGTCTCGACTTTTCCGAGATACGGGCCCCCGACCTTTCGTTTCTTCCCTGGACTGGTGTTTTGTCCTGAGTTCTTGTTTGACGGTCCCGAGGCCCGGGGAAGGCCCCGAGAGACCGACAACCATGAATCCCGTCGGTCTCGATCGAGACGCCGGATGTTTGGGTTCTCTCGTCGCACAGCAGCAGATCCCACCTCTACCAGGGCTTGTTTCGATTCCTCCGAGTCGATTCGATTTCGAGGGGCTCCGATTCCGATTCGGTTCGGCTTCGGACTCAAATGTGGACTCCGATCTCTTCTCGCAGGCCTGCTAGCCTGCCGATTTCCGACGAGTCGACTGCTCCCGACTCGGCCGCCGATTTCCGCGGTTCCGATTCTCTTCCATTGTCGATTCGATTTCTTCGGGTCGACTCTGGGCTCGTCTATCCTCCTCCTCCTCCCCCAACTCCTCCTCCTCCTCCTCCTCCTCCTCCTCCTCCTCCTCCTCCTCCCCAGGGGGTGGCCCGCGGGGGGGCCCTCGGATGCAGCGTTAGTTAGGGGAGGGGAGGGGACGGGCTCCGGGGGGCACGCTTCGAGGCCTCGAGGTTCGAGGTGTTGGGGCAGTTCTCTCCTCGCCCCTCGGCGGCCCTGCGATCGCCGACCCGGCACATCGATTCTGCTCTGGGCTCCCCTGGTTCAGGAGGGGGAACAACACACACATGCACACACGCACACGCACACGCACACGCGCACACACACAAACAAACAAAGAAACAAACAAACACAGACAGACAGACACAGACACAGACACAGACACAGACACACAGACACAGACACAGTGAATCGTCGACGCCGTGGAAGGCATGAGAAGATATGGGCAGTGGGGGGAGGCGAAACGAACCCCCAAAAAATACATGGGAAACTATGGGGCATCCTGGGGTTTGTGTGTGTATTTGTTTGCGTGTCCCTGGGCCCCTCGGCTCCGGTCCGCGCCCGAGGCGGCGCGGGGTTTTCACGGGGCTCCGCGGAGAGCATCCCGCGGCCCGCGCGCGCGCCTCCCCGGGCCGCGAGCGAGGCGGAGGCCTGGGCGGTGGCCTGGGCGAGCTCGGCGGGCTCGGCGGGCTGCCGCGGGGCACCCAAAACGCGGGCCGAACGAAGGGGGGGCTTGGCATCGCTCGGACGTGTGCATGTTTCCTTCTGCGAGCACCATCGAGGAGCATCCTTGATCATTTGGCGAAAAAGCCACGCACGAAATACAAAAAAACACAGGAAATGGACGTCCGAGCGATGGCGAGGGGGAGAATTTGGGAAAGGGGGGTTGCGAAATCTGCCGCATGCAGCCGGTTTCGGCCCCGCCGCCGGGCCCAGTCCTCGATGCATGGGGCGCCTCCCGGCGCCGGGAGGCGCCGGGAAAAGCAGCTGCGTGAGGTGGTTCTCAAACCCCCCCTTTGCTAGCAAAGGGGGTGTTTGAGATTTGCTAGCAAAGGGGGGGATTCGGGCCGGGCGAAAGGGGGGGATAGTCGCCCGGCCCGAAAAACGCGGGGCGGGTCAGGGTTGGCGCGCCCCGGATGGGGGGGGGGAGCGGCGGCGCGCCCACGCTCAAGTCAGAGCCAGGCAAAAATGAGCAGGAGAGTCGAGGAGTACTCAAAGAGGGGAGGGATAGTGGCCAAGATAAGCAGAAGATGAGGCAACCTGTCCCCCGAATTACAGGAGGGATATTCAAAGATAGTACAAAATAATACAGGAACATTTTTTGAATATTTTTGATGATGCTTGAAACATGTTTTGTTATTTGATGAGTCATCAAAAATCCGCGTGTTGGGGCAGATGCCCGACCTAAGCCCAGGCGGGACCGTTCGAGGTGTTCCAGAGTTCTCGTCGGCTCCCGGCGGTTGTCCGGCCTCAGGGATCCTCGCCAGCAGCTACGCTTGGCCGAGGGCGCTCCGTTGGTGCCAGAACCGTCCCGAGCGGCCGCTGGGGACCCGAGCTATTGCCCGAGAGTCACCAGCAGAGGGGGTGGGCCTTCTCGGAAGGCTCGGAAGGCTTCGACTTTCTGAGAAGTGTTCGAAGCCCTCCCCGAAGACGCAGAAAGCTTCTCAGAAGGCTGGAGGGTGTCTGAGAGGCCCCGCCGCCTTCTGAGAAGGCCTGCTGCTGCCTCCTTCTTCCCCGGGCGCGCCGCCGACTTTAGCTTTAGGCCTCCCAGGGGGTCCGAGCAGGTGGGGCCGGAGGATGGCGCCGCATCGCCGATGCACAGGCGGCTCGGTTCGATGTGTAGCCCGATTTTCTCCGCGCCGACGTCGCCGATGCATCGGCGATGCGTCGGCGATACGTCGGCGATGCGGTGCAGTCCTCCGACCCCATCTATTCGGGGGTGGACAGACCTCCTACCCTGACACGTCGATTAAGGAATTGGCCGTTTTCGGTTCGCGAGAGGGCGTCGCGGGTCCAGGTCCGTCGGTTTCGGTCCCAGGCCGTTTTCACGAAGGGGAGGTCTATTGAAGGGAGGTCCGTCCACCGCAGATCTATGTTCCCGAGCCCCATCCAGGAGGCCTCTATTGTTGCCGGTCGGGGGGAGGGTTTCCCCCTCCTCGCCCCCCTCCCCCCGCCTCCCCTCCCGTTGCGAAGGTTCAAGGTGTTCGCGGGCGACTCCGTTGGTTCCCGGCGGTTTTCCAGCCTCTGGATGTTTTCCAGCAGCTGCCCCTCGCCGATGGCGTTCCGAGGGTGCCCTGATCGTCCCGAACGGCTGCCAGGGACCCGAGTTATGGCCTGTTTTTACTTTTGTTTGCCATGCGCGGCCTCTGGGGAGCCCTGCTGAGCCTCACGAGATTCAGAAAACATTGCCCGAATGTTCACAAAAAAAGTCACCAGACTAATTTCTGACTGTTTTTGAAGATTCCTCCTGTAGAGGGACACGCCCGACTTAACTGTACCCGCGTCCTCCCCACAACTCCGACGTCGTGACTCTTTGTTTTCGTGTCTGGACCTCTTCCCTGAGAAGACATGGGGAATCATTGGATGCGTGTGTACTTATATCTTTGTGTGTCCCTGGGCCCCGTCGTCACCCGCGGGGGCGCGCAGAGGGTCGTCTCGCCCCTCGCGCGTCGCGGTCCAGGCCAGAGCGGCTGCCCCTTTCCGAGGGGGACGGTGCGAGGGCGCGGGGGCGCGGAGGTGATCGGGCACCGCGCTTCGCGAGGCGCGAGGCGCGGCGCTTGGTGACCTGGGCGATGCTCCTGGCTTCTGTCGGGCCGAACGAAAGGGGGTGATAGGGAAAGGGGGGGGTACGAAATCTGCTGCATGCAGCTGGTTTCGGCCCTGCCGCGGGGCCCATTCCGCGATACATGGGCGCCTCCCGGCGCTGGGAGGCGCCGGGAAAATCAGCTACGTGAGTTGATTCTCAAACCCCCCCTTTGCTATCCCCCCCTTTCGCCCGGTCCGATTCTGTCCTTGGATGCGGGACAGAGAGATACAGATGGAGGTATAGAGATGGAGAGATAATCGGAGACACAGCAACTGCAACAAATTATCCCAGCGCTACCCTACCTAGAAGTTGGAGCCCCTAGGAAAGCAACATCTACATCTACACCGACAGCTACATTAACATCTACACCTGCATCTACTTCTACATCAACATCAACAGCGAGACTCACATCTACATCTACACCTACATATACATATACATCTACATTTACATCTACATCTACATCTACATCTACATCTACATCTACATCTACATCTACATCTACATCTACATCTACATCTACATCTACATCTACATCTACATCTACACCTACACCTACATCTACATCTACATCTACATCTACACTTTCGCATTGGTTTGTTTTTGCTTTGAATTGCCTTGCCTTTGCTTTTGCTGTTGCTGTTGCTTTTGCTTTGATTTTGTTGTTGCTTTTGCTCGATGTTGTTTTTGCGTTGCCTGCGCACAGACACGCACACACACACATACACACACACACGCATGTTTTCGCATTCGCTCACCGGGTGTGCTTGAGAATGCTCCGTATCCGGTCTACTATCGCACGACTTGGCCATCTTGGGCGCCTCTTGGGCCGTCTTGGGACGTTTTGGGGACGTTTTTGGGGCCTCTTGGGAGCGGTCTTGGGGGCGTCTTGGATCGTCGTCAACGCTGTGAAAACCGAAAAACCGTGTATGGCGAAAATGTATGTTTCCTATAGGGAACCAATGATTTTGGTCTCCTGGTGGCCTCTTGGGACGACTCTTGGGAGCCTCTTGGGGCTTCTTGGGGAGCTCTTGGGGCCTCCTGGGAGCGTTTTGGGGCGAAAAGCTAGATTTTTCGGTTCGTCCTGGGGCGGTTTTGGAGGCTGCGAGCTGCGAGCCTGAGCGGCTGTGTGGCAGGGCCTCCAGGCTTGAGCCGAAATGGCTACGGAAGGCACTGCTTGCGGGGGCTCCGGTCCGGCCATCGAGGCTAGCTCGGCATCTGTCGCACATTGCTTTTGCTTTGCCTTTCCTTTGCTTTGCTTTGCTTTCGCTTTTGCTTTGCTTTGCTTTGCTTTGCGTTGCTTGTGCTTTGCTTTGCTGTTGCTGCTGTTGATTTGCCTTTGCTTTGTTGCTATGCTATGCTACGCTATGCAATGCTGCACTATGCTATGCTATGCTGCGCGATGCTGCGCTATGCTATGCTACGATAGGCTGCGTTATGTTATGCTAGGCTATGGTATGTTATGCTATGATATGTTGCGCATTGCTGTGGTATGCTGTGCTATGCTGCGCCATGCTATGCTATGCTATGCTATGCTATGTTGTGCTGCGCTGTGCTATGCTGTGCTGGGCTATGCTATGATATGCTAAGCTAAACTACAGCTACAGCTACGCGAAGCTAAGATGAAGCTAAGCTAAACTAAGTCAAGCTAGGCTAAGCTAAGATGAGATAAGCAACGCTACGCTAAGGGAGCGTCACTGGGGGAACCGCGGGGCGGATGCCGGGGGAACCGCCCGGGGCGCGTTCCACTGCCCGGCCCTTCCTAAGTTTACGAGTAAGAACCCTTCTATGCAGAACCTAGGTCGGGAAAAGCATCGCTGAAGAGGAACGCCCTGCAGAGGTGGCCAATGGCTCGTTGACGTCTGGGTGGCAGAGATCGCTTCCTTCTATGCGACCTTTCCCCGAACAGTCAAACATTGTTCGACAAATCGTCCCCAACCCTTTCTTGGACTACTTTTGAATCTTCTTCCCGTAGAGGGACAGGCCCGACTCACATTTGTACATCGCCGCCCTTCGTTGCTCGAGGCATACAGAGCAGCGGCGCCTCTCCAGCGCCTCTGGGGGCCCCCCGGCGGCTCCTCCGGCGCCACCTCTGGCGCGCCCTTGCGCGCCAGGGATGGGCAGAGTTCGTCGGAGGGCGTCCGTCCACACATTCTTCTGCCGGCGGGCCGCTGGGGGCGACGGCGGGGGCGCGAGGGAGCGCTCTCGGCGAGGCGCAGCCTCTGGACTACTTCTGCTATTCCTCCTGCAGAGGGACAGGCCCGACTTACATCCATACATCTCCAGCGCCTCTGGGCCCCCCCTGTCAGACAGAGGCGAAGCGTCCTGGCTCGCCTATAGCCCCACCAAACAATGTTCTAAGACCATAACAGGCCCTACCGCTAGACTGTGTTCCCTTGTATCATCGCCCTAAAGTGTCCAAAAAGTGTCCAAAAAGTGTTTGTGGTGGTTTTGTGTGACGTTGGAAAAAGGTATCAAAAATCGCTCGGCTGGTTCGCAAACGATGCGGCATCTTTTTTTTTAAATTTGTGTAACGCACTTCCATTGGTTTTCGCACAGGCCGTGGGAGTAGCGGACGCCGCCCTGGGCATTTGTGTTGCCGTTTTCGTCTATGCAACGTTCATCATCGTTGCCGTTGTAACCGAAACAAGCATTTGGCCGTGCCGCGCGGTGCCGTGACGAAGCGTTGGTGCCGTGTCGTGCCGTGCCGTGCCGTGCCCAATCGCGTGCCGTGTCGTACATTGTCGGGTTGAGCCGTGCCGTGCCGTGCCATGTCGTGCCAGGTTGCGTATTGCACAGTGTGTTGCCGTGCCGTGCCCCAGAGTTGGTAAGTCCATGTGTAGAACAGTGCGCCCATTCCGAATAGGATGTATGACCTGATGTGTAACGCGTTTGTGGGTCCATTTGGTTTCCTAGTCATGCGTTGCCACATGCATATCGCACGTTCGTATGAACGCAACATGCCCGTTGAACCCTTCCTCCTTGCTCTTCATTGCCCTCCATGCCCTCACGAGCATATAGATAATTGGTTTCTTCCTGTTGCTCCTTCCCTGTTCATATGACAAGGGGTTGAAATCCGAGGGGACAACGGGGGCGTCCAATCCATAGCCATTTTGGCACTCAGGCCATTCGGAGCCAGAGTTTCTTTGTATCAGCACTCACCCTTCACATGTGTCATGCCCGACGGCGGGCCAGATGATATCCCTGATGGGAAGCGGCGGAGGCTTGATGCTCTCGCGGTTGGCCGCGCCACGGCTTTGGAGAACAGGAGGGCAAAAAGGGCTGAGCAGGCTGCGATCGTTCCCATGGGCTTCGTGATTCCCAAGATAAACTTGCGTCTCATGATGGATCCAAAAATGCCTGGCGTGTCGCATCCTCTTGTTGACCACGTGGGCGCCATACTTCCTCTTGCAGCCAGCTCCTCTGTACAGGCACGCGACACGCCGACAGTCGTAAAGAATTTTGTGTTGGATTGCCAGCCTTTGTCGACCAAAACGGAGGAAGTGCAAGCTTCCGAGTGCGGTGTCGATCCGAAGTCATACAAACGTGGTGTGCAGAGGTTGTCAGCCCTCGCTTGGTGTGTAGATCGCTATGCTCGACGTGCCGTTGTCACAGCGGCGGCTAAATCAAGGGCCAGAGGGCTGCGACTTGTCGAGTGCATAGAGGCCACAATGTACGACGAAACGCCAATGGATATCAGGGCCCCAGAGGCCCAGAAAAGCAGGACTTCAGTGTATGATCGTGAGCTGATTGTTTCGCTTCCTTTGTCCACAGCATTCGGGACTCCGTCAGAGAAATCACAGACAAAGTTGCTGCAGACCCGAACCAGCTGGGCATACCTTTTCGCGACAGGCCAGATGGACGACGCACAGACACGATATTTTGTCATACGAGGCTCTTGTGTGCAAGGGCTGCAGGCATTGAAATCCGCAGAGGCCGCGAACATCTTTCGAGCATTGTTGGACGCAGAGTCTGCCACGTTGATGGACGCCACTTTCGAACACGCGACAAGGATCGCAGCCGTTGACGGTCACCCTTCCAACATGTCTGCTGAACGAATGTATTTGAGAATGCGTGGGCGTCCATGGTCATCCCTCGTATTGATATGTGAGGTGCACGTGGTACACAATATACAGAACAAGGCTATGGCGTTGTCGGAAGATGTTGTGAAGGGTGCCATACACATTGCTTTGGGATTTTCAACAGCTGGGGTGATGAGCGATTTCCGAGCTTGCCTTCGGCACGTGGTGCGTGCAAAGATCAAGATATTCCGTGGACGGCCCCCTCTTGAGACCATGGTATACCGTCGTGCTGCGATTCGGACTTTTGTGTCTGGAGGAGGCAATGAGTCGATTCGTCGAGCTCTCCTCCACATCTTGCCCAACGGCGACTGGACCAATACTGAAAACGTCGAGGTGTGGATTGCTGGCGATGGGCCCATCGACGAGGAGCGCGTGATCCAGAGGGTCGTCGATGGCATGTTGTCGGCATTGGTTCATCGTCGCCCCCGCGTGTGGAAGAGAATCAAGTGGATTGGCAAGGGGGAGGCTTTGTGCGACATTGGCTTGATCGAGGTGTGCCACGGCCTGCTCACCCCAACGTATCGTCTTTGGGCAAAGCGTCGTGGTTGCAAAGTGCCGCACCCTCACCATTCAGGCCAGCCTGGCCACGTGGTTCCTATGATCGAGGACGTTGGTGGCGACGGCGACGAGGCTGAGGCCAGGGCCGTTGACCCCCCCAGCGACATCGACGACGCTGACGACGATGCGAACGCCAATGCCGATGGCAAGGAGAACGCTGCCCAAGAGAAAAATGCCAAACACATTCGTGAGGGATTGACCTTCTTGTCTCTATCTCGGCCATCACCGCTCACCAGGATCATCGTCGTGCGCACTGTTATCGCCCCGTTGCCGCTCAATTTGAGGAAGCAGCTCCACATGTCATCCCGAGCATGGCAGAGGAAACAACATGCCATCGTTGCACGAGCAAGTTCAGGCGAGGCCCCGCCTGGGGCTGCGAAGAGGGACTATCGCATTCTCGTTGCAGCCCGAGGCGTCTTGGAAGGAAGAACACAGATGCAGCTCAGGGCCCTTCTCTTTACGCCAGCTTTATGGATGTTGATACACGAGCCGGAGTTGACTAATCGAACGAGAGCGCTCGCCTTCCGAGAGATATCGAAGGCAGGAGCTGGGATTGAAAAGGCACTTGTGAGACCTCATTGTGGATACCCTTGGAAGTTGTTCATGTTGATTGACCAGCCAGACGTGGTAGACATCGTCGTTTCCGAACCGAAGTGCATGCTCGATCCCTGGTCCAAGCAGATGCTCGAGAGCGGGACTCCTGGCTCGGATGAGTTCAGACACCGATTGGAGCTTCATGCCGAAATGGCCGAGACGAACATCAGCCCCGTCGAAGGCGGACATGCTCATGTACATAGGTTCGTGAAGAGCCGCGTCCAGACGCACCCCATTGACATGCCGCAGCTCAGCGCCCAGTGGAGCGGCTACCACATCAGGAGCAATGGTGATTTCGGCGAAGACGTGCGAGGTCGAGCTGCTGGCGAGCCGCGTGATGCAGGTCATGGGCGATGCGACGGCGACGGCCAGCACGACGACGTAGATGATGCGGTAAAGAAGAAAGGCGGGGGTCCATGGCGAGCTTACCTTCGAATCGCCCATACCAACGATCTCCGAGAAGCTGCCGTGGCGTATAATGCGCTTCCTCGCGACTCGGAGCTGTACCTCAGATGTTTGGCCGAGGGGCGGGAGGCAACGGAGAATCAAGGCATGCAGGTTGGCACCAATTTCGGCCCTACTCAGAGACAAGTGAATCAGCATGAGCGCGCTCGGCGGCGAGGGATGATGCAACTATCTCTGGCCAGAGCTGGCGCTAGCAAAGCCGATGCCGTCGACGCGCTCATGGCGGAGAGCGTCGCCTTGGGGAGATCTGCTGAAAGAACTTGTGCTCTCGCCAGGGATCTCGACAAGGCTGCCGCACGCCATGATTGCCAGGAGGGCGCTGCCGATGCGATGGCAGTGGCATCCTACGTCAAGGACAACGAGACGCTGGTCTCCGACATCGTGCACGAGTACCCTGCCATGAACGTGGTGAAGCCGCACCTCTGCGCCACACCTTTGGCTCCAGAATTGAACGCGGTGGTCCTGCAAGGTTCCGCCACGGCTACGCGGGCCGCAGATGTGTGGAAGTGGGCTGAGAGTTTGGCACTCCACAAGCAGAACGTCATGCAAGCGGCTGGTCAGACTTGGGACCAAATGCGTCGCTTGGTCTTGGCCTCACCTGACGACGAGAAGCAGGCCAAACGCAAGGATGATGATGTGCTCCAGCTTTCGGCCTGCTACAAGGCTGGTGTGTGCATATGCTGCAAGACTGGTCGGGACTTACATCGCTTTCGGAATCAAGTGCTGAAGATCATGAAGCTTGTTTTCCATCGTAACCGCCCCGATGACCGCCAACTTCTTCTGGACGATCGCGTATTTCTGGTGTTCAAGCCACGACCTCGTGGAGTTGCCGACGCTGAGGCCGTCGCGGAGTTATGGGGCCTCCAGGACCGCTACTTCCACATTTCCAGCATGTCGTTCAGCCCGTACTTGCCAGAGTTGCAGGAGTGCCGCGAGTGCGACGAGGACGAAGCCTTCGAGTCTGGCGCCGTCGGCGGCGAGATGCCCTTGAAGGCACACGGAACCCTCAACTAGAAGCGTTAGGTATTACTATAAACGTCCCAGGGGTCCGCGAGTAACAACATGATACGGTTTTTAAGGTTGCGTTTGCAATCTGGCGGGGTTAACGTATGCCGCCAGCAACAGGAACATTACAAACGCCTGGGGGTTTTGATGTGCACTTGCGTGCATCAAGAGCCATTGCGCATTCGCAATGCTTCTGTTTAGAATCGCAGCCTCTGTGATAGGCCATGGGCGACTGGGTGAACGTGTACGGCGCCCTGCTCTCCATGGACATGGATCTCGACTGGGTGGTCGGGTTCCGCAAGCTGCTGGTTCATTCGCGGGACATCGTGTGCTGTCGCCCGTGCCTCGTCTTGACGTCTGACTTTCAGAACGGAGAGACGCACGCAGCTTGGCCATTGCCGAACCGGAGGCGAGCCGCAGGAGCCCATGGTGGGCGAGGCGCTGGCCGTGGGAGAGGAGCAGGGCGAGGGCGAGGTGGCCGAGGTAGAGGCAGAGGTGCTGCCGATCCCCCTCCGCTCGCCGATGGCCACGACGAGGGCGAGGTGGCCGAGGTCGAGGTCGACGCCGTCGGCGAGGGCGACGTCGTCGCCGCTGCCGAGGCGGCCGAGCTGCCCGCGGAGTCGGAGCCCCCCGAGGAGGACGAGGCCGCGGCTGGGGAGTCCGGAGACGAGGACGAGGCGCAGCGCGAGGAGCCGCACGAGGACGGGCCCGTGGCGTCCGCATTGGACCCAGGGGTCACAAACAAAGGCTCCCTCAACCTCATCTCGTCCTCCTCCTCCCTCTTCTCGCCCTGCGTCTCCTCGCCCTCGCAATCCCCTTTACCTCCCCCCTCGGCCGAGGGGGTGGGGCGACGGAGGGCCTTCAAGTGGTGGCATCGAGAAGGCCGAGCTTCGGCCATTTCACTTTGTGCGCCTCTCGTCTGGTCCAGGAGTGGGTTCTCTTGGGCCCGCTCCGCTCCACGTGAGAACGACGCAGTGCAATGAAGATGGGGGGCTGATTCACGGGCGGAGCTCCCGCTCGAGACATCATCACAATATGGTGATGCACGAGGGTCCTGCTCGAGACTTCCTCAAGACTCAGCCGACCATGCGTGGAAGCAGTGTGTGTGTGCGTGTGTGTGTTCTTTTTCCCAACAATCCTATGGTGTTGGGTACTCCTTTTGAAGAGACGGTGCCCCGCGTCACTCCTCCTCTCCTCCTCTCCTCCTCCTCCTCCCCCCTCCTCCTCCCTCATCCCATCATCATCACCATCGTCATCGTGGTCGTCATGATCGCCATCATCAGCATCATCATGGTCGTCACCATCCCCATCATCGTCATCGTCATCATCATCGTCATCATCATCGCCGCTTCGTGGCCCCATAGGGAGCTCCATAGGGAGCTCCACCAAAGGCCCCAGTGGCGCGGCCGCATGCGTCACGCACCACCCAGTACAGCGTTTCGTGGCCCCATAGGGAGCTCCACCAAAGGCACCAGTGGCGCGGCCGCGTGCGTCACGCACCACTTAGTACAGCGTTTCGTGGCCCCATAGGGAGCTCCACCGAAGGCCCCAGTGGCGCGGCCGCATGCGTCACGCACCACCCAGTACAGCATTATTGGGGCCATCTTGGGGCTCTCTTGGGAGCTCTTGGGGCCCTCTTTGGGCTCTTTGGGTGGGTCCGAGAGGCCTCGTGGGGCCGTCTTGGGCCCCGTGTCTCCCAGACGGGCCTCTTGGGGCAGGCTCCAAGACGGCCCACAGAGGGTTCCCCCGTTGCTTAGAACAAGGCCTGTCGCCCGCGGGACCAAGGGTGACCCCCAAGGGTGGCCCCCAACGGTGACCCCCCAACGTTGACCCCCAACGGTGAACCCAAGCTCGGTGAACCCCAACGGTGCCCCCCAACGGTGACCCCCAACGGTGACCCCCAACAGTGACCCCGAAGGGTGACCCCCAACGGTGACCCCCAAGGGTGGCCCCCAAGGGTGACCCCCAACGGTGACCCCCAACGGTGACCCCCAAGGGTGACCCCCAAGGATGACCCCCAACGGTAACCCTCAACTGTGACCCCCAACGGTCACCCCCAACTGTGACCTCCACACGGTTCGTGACCCAAAAGAGAGACCCACCGAAGGCGATATTAACAACAACGGCATTGGCAATTGCATATGGTTGGGTCCTTCGTCTGGCTAATTCAACGATCTTGGTGGCAGCCTCGGACCCAAACCCCCATGGTCAAACAAGTGTTCCTTCCAATCGGGCGTTGTTTGTCTTGCCCCGCGGCTCCTGCCAGGACTTACTCAAGGAGGCGGCCGACGGCGTCGGCGAGGACGGCGACGAGGACGCGCTGGGCGGCGACCCCATCGGCGGCCCCGAGTTCGGGGACGAGGTCGAGGACATCTTCGGCGACTCCGTCGCTGGCCCCAGCGAGGAGCCGCCAGGCGCTGGCATCGGAGGGGTTAGTGCTGCGCCCTCGTCGTCTGGGCCATCCCCTGCGCCACCTCCTCCTCCACCCCCACCGCCAGCAGATGAGGCGGACTTGGGTGAGGCCATCGAGTGCACGTTCATGCTGCCGAACGGTGGCAGAATCTCACATTATAGCAACCGCAGGTATGGAGCAACTTGCCCGAACAAGGCAGATCATTGCAAGTGTAGGAAGTCGTCGACTTCCCTTCAATGGAAGAGGGGGCCGAACATCCACCAGGGGAGGCCACTCGGTTTCTTGGCCGCCTGGGCACTGTACGGGTGTAATACCAAAAACCAAGGTGCCCACCTTTTATTCTGCCCCTCTTTTGAGCAGCGGCAGAGCGCGCGCAAGATCCTGAAGGATGCGCGCGATGCAGGTTCGCACGCCGCTCGTGCGATGTTGTCAACGGAGCGGCGCCAGCATCCAGGGGAGCCTGAAGAGCCCCCAGCAGTGTGGTGACCAGGAAGTCTGCGACCCATGTGCTTGGCAGGTCGTCTTATAACAAGTCTACCGTCGTCCCGACGGGCATTCGGGTCGACCTTGTCATCGTAATTCCCTCGTCGCCGCCCTTGAGCATGGCTATTGTATGTGCGTGGGGCTGTGGGCGTTCGTGCTAGACAGGCCACCCCCTTGGCGCGAGGATAATCGCGTTTCGCGCTCGGCGGTTTTGGCCAGCTTTGTTGCCCTTCCCAGGGGTGCGGAAGGCCTAGAGGGAGCGAAGATGATCGTGCTCTTGGGCTCCACGCGCGCGCGCGAAGATGATCACAATATGTTCTTGTTTAAGTTGCATGACTGGAGCGCAACCTGGAGCCATGCGGGCAGCGAGTGGTCGACGATCAAATGCCATCAGGCCTTTGAACTTGGCGCCATGCGCGCGGCCACGAGGGGAGGTGTCATGATTCTTAGGGGCCGATCATTTCGAGCGTTCATAGCATGATAACGGGGGGCGGCTACGGCAGTGCTAGGCCACCACCAGGCGCGAAGATAACTTGTCTTTGCGCTCGGCTGTCTTGGCCGACTCGGTTGTCCTTCCCCAGGGGCGCTGAGTGAGAGCGAAGATGATCGTGCTCTCGAGCTCCGTGCGCGCGACGCGAAGATGATCGCACCCTGTTCGTGGTTAGCCCCCCCTTCGAAGATGATCATGCCCTCGAGCTCCGCGCGCGCGAAGATGATCGTGCTCTCGAGCTCCGTGCGCGCGAAGATGATCGTGCCCTCGAGCTCCGCGGACGTTGCCTCCCCGACTGGGGCTAAACACGATCCTTCACCATTGCTTCCGCCCTTGGTCCTCGGCCGTCCTCGCAGCTCGCGCCCTCTGTGTGAAGTCCTCCGTATTCTTTCTCCGCTTTTCTTTTCGCCATCCTCCCCCCCCCACTCGCAACTCTGGTGCTATATTTCTGGCACAAGAAGCGAACTCGATCTAGAGAGATGCGTCGGCCCACGGCGCCAGAAGATACGGAGTCCGATGAGGACATGGCTGCAATATTCCACCATTCCAGGGTTCCATGGGCTGCCTAAGGAATACTTAGGCACTGCACTTCAGGTTTTGTAGCCACGCTTCAGGAGTTAGTTTTAAAAAAGCAAGCCCTGGGTTTTTACAACCATCAGTTTCGTTTGAGAGCCCGTTGCAATTCTTGACGCTTCGCGTACCCCCACCAGCCCACCCAACAACGATGCCCAGGCGAGTTGAAGTGTTGCTGCAAGAGGTTGTCGGAGGTCTCTTGGAGTCATCTTGGGGATATCTTGGGGTCCTCTTGGGGTCCTCTTGGGGCTTCTTGGGGCCCTCTAGGGCCCCCCTTGGAGCCCTCCTGGGGGCCCTCTTGGGCCCCCCCCCCCCTGGGGCCCCAAGAGGGGGGACAGCGGTGAACTCTAGGATCTCGCGGACAGCGTGTGGGGAGGGGGTAGGGGGAGGGGTAAGCCCCTCCCCCGAGCAGGGGTAGGAGGGGTTGTGGAAAGAGAGAAGACGAAGTCCGTTAAACCACCTACGCCCAGAGGGCTGGCGGGATTCATCGTGTAAGGCCCCCCTTCCCCAGGTTCAAATGTATGCTGCTGGCCTTAGGGCTATCGCTAACACGTGCCGCGGTATGCTGGACGCGTACATGGACCGCCTCAACCTCAGGGTCCTGGCGCAGCGGGACCAGGACTCCGTGGAACTCCCACTTCGGCTGAAGATTGAAACCCCGCCCTGTTTTTTGTCTCGCAGTTTTCTGAACACGCCAGGGGTCGAAGCCTTAGCCGAATGGGGGGTTCCTCGGAGGAGTTGCGTTTGGTTCGTGAGCCCAGAGCCTGGTGCGGCGAGCACACATACTATTGGCTGCTCTCCTTGGGGTACTACGTGCGCCCGTGGATTTACTGAGGACTTTCGGGGGGCATTCCGAGCCCAATCCGAAGGGTACCTGACCCCTACTTCCTAGCTTAATTCCGTAGCCGATTTGGCTCAAGGCGCGATGCTAGCGGCGGCCGCGCGCGGCCGCCGCGGCGATATGCCGAAGGGGGGGGGTGGGTGCGCGGCCGCCGGCAGGACCGCCTTCTGCGGTGGCCATCGAACAGTATCGGGCTCGGAAGCGAGCCCGCGGGGATGCCACCTCGCCCAGCCAGGCCTCGGCTGAGGCAGGCGGCCCGTCGGCAGGCGGAGCGCATGTCCGCGATGCCGAGGCTGGTGCCGAGGCTGGGTTCGAGGATGGGGCCGAAGCCCCGCGGAACGAGGAATGGTGATGGGCGTGGTCACTTGTTGCCTTGCTCTGGCGCGGTGAGTGCGGTCACCTGTTGCCTTGCTCTGTCGCGGTGGGCGTGGTCACTTGTTGCCTTACCCTGGCGCGGTGAGTGTGGTCACCTGTTGCCTTGCTCTTTCGCGGCGAGTGTGGTCACCTGTTGCCTTACTCTGGCGCGGTGAGTGTGGTCACCTGTTTCCGTGCTCTGGCGCGGTGAGCGTGGTCACGTGTTGCCTTGCTCTGGCGCGGTGAGTGTGGTCACCTGTTGCCTTGCTCTGGCGCGGTGAGTGTGGTTACCTGTTGCCTTGCCCTGTCGCGGTGGGTGTGGTCACCTGTTGCTTTGCTCTGGCGCGGCGAGTGTGGTCACCTGTTGACTTGATCTGGCGGCGAGGTGAGCACGCCCAGGAGTGGAAAGACAAGGGGCGCGGGCTCGGATTGACCGAAAGGACTGCACGCACGTCGGGGGTGGGGGCATTGCTGCACACGTATGGTATCCGTAGTCCGCCGCAAAATCGCCCCTCAGCTCTTTTGGCTCAAAGCGCGCCCAATGCGTCCTTGGATTGCTGGTGAGCTGAGGGATTGTAATGGGCAAAACGGAATTCGGTGGCCGCCCTTCTGGGCTCGGCGGTGACGCTGGAGACCCCATGGGTAATTGTTTTTGCTCGGACTGGCTTGGCGGCGCACTGACTTGGCAGCTTTTTGATTTGGCTGCACCAGACGTATTGCCACCGTGTGTGCGTTTTGTCAAAGATGGCACTTGGGCAATCCATTTAGGCGCGCGTACAAGATCTTATGAGCGCGACATGATAATGTTTTGAAAAGCACAGCGCGGCCTTGCTGAAGCAGCGCCATTTCATTGCAAGCAGCCAGGGCAGCCAACCAGGATTTACCAGGATTTGAAAAGAATCTTATCATGCTCTGTCTCTGCGTAGGCAAAACTGAATTCGGTGGTCGCCTTATTGGGCTTGGCGGCAACGCTGGAGGCAATATGGAGTATTGTTTTTGCTCCGACTGACTTGGCGGCGCACTGGCTCGGCAGCTTTTTGACTTGGTGACGCCAGACGTCTTGCCGACGTGCGTGCGTTTTGCCAGATATGGCATCTGAGCAATGTATTCGACGGCTGGCAACACTGATCTCTGATCATGTTTGCTTCAGCGGGGCGCCCACACGGGGGGGAGGGGGGCGCAGAAATGCAGCCCTTCCCCTCCTCTCGTCCCCGCTCCGCCTTCGCCCGACCAGGGAAGGCGGAGATCCCTCCGAAGTGCGGCGCCTGCCCACGAGATCTCCCAGGTCGCCTGGCCGCCTCTTCTGCTCTCGATGTGCCGAGGGACGCTTGGTTAGGCGGTCTCCTCCTGCACTTCCTCCCTTCGCCCTCCTCCCACATCCACCCCGCGGTACCAGGCGTCTTGCCGTAGCGCGTGCGTGTTGTTAGAAACGGCACCTGAGCAATTTATTCGACGGATGGCAACTTTGATCTCTGATATTGCTTGCTTCAGCCATCGCAGGCGAATTGGGCCGACCAGCACCAGTGAGAGCTGGTCGAGCGTGCGTGCGGCTTGCCACCCGTCCCAGCCCTCCACCATCGCCACCTTGCCACCCCCCCCCCCCGCCACCACCACCACACCCCGCTACCCACCACCACCATGGCGTGGGAGGGGGGAGAGCGGGGGGAGAGGCGTCGCGCGCGCCGCCTGAGAAGGCAAGCGGCGCACGATCAACATGTAGCTTTCGGCGCGAGATGTGCCGCGTAGGTCAACATGTAGCTTCACTTTTTTGATACTTTTTTGATACTTTTTTGCTACTTTTTAGACGACATCAACATGTAGCTTGCGATTTTTGACACTTTTTACACACTTGCAAAATGTTTGCCAGAATTCCGCGAAAGTTCCAAGTGGCCCTCCGACACTTTCCACTTCACACACCGCGAGCGTCGGCGCTGCCCGCCACACTTTCTGCATTCGCCATACAAGGCCAATGCGACCAGCGTGCGCACCAGCTTCGTGCAGCGGTCTGGCCTGCGCCAACGGCAATCTACCACCCCCCATTGGTTTCTCGCCAGCGGCAATCTACCCCCCTCACCACCTGGTGACTCGCCAGCAGCAATCGAGCCCCCTTCCGCCACCTTGCCTCGCGAACGGCAATCTACCCCACCCCCCCCCCCCCCCCCCCCCCCCCCCACCCCACCCCCACCCCCCACACACACACACACACACACACACACACACACACACACACACACACACACACACACACACACACACACACACACACACACACACACACAACACACAACACACACACACACACCCCTTCCGTGCCCAGCGAATGGCAATCTACCCCCTCCCCCGCACCCCCCACACCCCACTACCACCCCTTCTCTACGCACCCCACCCCACCACCGCCACCACCACCGCCGCATTCACGTGACTGAGGTGGCTCGGCGCTGCCCGCTACGTGTTCCCATGCCACGTGCGAGGCGACCAGCGTGTGCACCAGCTTCGTGCAGCGGTTCGGCCTGCGCAAACGGCAATCTACCCCCCCACCACCCCCCATCCCCAACTCCCATAGGTTTCTCGCCAGCGGCCATCTGCCCCCCTCACCCTCGACGCCTGGTGTCTCGCCAGCGGCAACCACCCTCGCTTTCATTTTGTCTCGCGAACGCCCCTCCGCCCCCCCCCCCCACTTGCCCCGCGAACGACGATCTACGCATTCCGCCCCGCCACCATCCCCCCTTCTCTACGCACCCCGCCCCACCACCACCGCCGCCACCACCGCCGCCACCGCCACGTGACTGAGGTAACTCGGCGCTGCCCGCTACCTGTTTCCATTCCTCTTCCACGGCGACCAGCGTGTGCACCAGCTTCGTGCAGCGGTCTGGCCTGCGCCAACGGCAATCTACCCGCCCCCATTGGTTTCTCGCCAGCGGCCATCTACCCCCCTTCACCACCTGGTGACTCGCCAGTGGCAATCTAGCTCCCTTCCCGCCACCTTGCCTCGCGAACGGCAATCTACCCCCCCTCCCCCCCCACCCCCCCCCCCCACCCCCACACACACACACACGCACCCTTCCTTGCCCAGCGAATGGCAATCTACCCCCTCCCCCGCACCCCCCACACCCCACTACCACCCCTTCTCTACGCACCCCACCCAACCACCGCCACCGCCACCACCACCGCCGCATTCACGTGACTGAGGTGGCTCGGCGCTGTCCGCTACCTGTTCCCATGTCACTTGCGGGGCGACCAGCGTGTGCACCAGCGTCGTGCAGCGGTTCGGCCTGCGCCAAAGGCAATCGACCCCCCTCCAATCGGTTTCTCGCCAGTGGCAATCTACCCGCCCCACCCCACCAGCCCCCTTTCTCGACCCCCCACCACCCAAAGCCACCACCGCCACTCTCACGTGACTGGTGAGGTGTCTTGGCGCTGCCCGCTAAATGATTCCATGCTTTCTGCGCGGCAGCCAGCGTGTGCATGCGACTCTGGAGCAGCGACCTGGTTTTCGCCGACGGGAATATACCCCCCTCCCCTTGGTTGCTCGCCAGCGGCAATGTACCCTTCCCCCACCCCTCTTCGTGCTTGTCCTGAGGTGGTGATGTTCAGTCCTCCCTCGTAACTCCACGGTTGAGACGTTGCCCCCCCTCGGAGTCCTTTGCGATTTCTGACTCGACGGTGGTGTCCAGGTCCTTTTCAGCCTCAGGGGTTCCCTGTCATGAGCAAAGGATGGCTGCTCTGGTCGAGAGGATTCGTTTGAAGGTAGCCTCTGCGGGCAAGTAATTGAGGTAGTTTGTATTCTTAGGGCCGCTTTGGTGGCGGCCACAAGTTTGAGGATTCGTGTGAAGGAAGCCTCGGCAGGCAAGTAGTTGAGGTAGTTTGGATTCTTGTGGTCGCTTTGGTGGCGGCCACATTGTTGAGCCAGAGTGGCTGTCTCAAGTGTGACCGTTTTGGTGCCGTGCACTTTCCCTTCGGGTCTGCCCATTCCATTCCATTACCTTTCCTTTTCTCTACGCCCACATCCGCTCCTTCAGCACCCTTTTTTGGGGACGCCCATTTGTTTCTTGTGCCTATCAGTTTTTGGGCGCCCAACAGTTTTCGGGCGCCCATCTGTCTTGGGGTCGCCGATCTGTTTTTGGCGCCCATGTCTTTCCAGGCGTCCAAACGCTTGCGGGCGCACGACGTCCGTCTTTTGTTACGCCCATGTGTTTCGGGCGCCCATCTGTCGTCGGGCGCGCGTGTGTATTTGGGCGCCCATATGTTTTCGCACGCTAGTTTGTTTTCGGGCGCCTATATGTATTCGGGCGCCTATTTGTTTTCGGGTGCCCATATGTTTCGGGCGCCCATCTGCTTTCGGGTGCCCACCGATTTTCGGGCGCCCACCATTTTCGGGCGCCAATTTGTTTCGTTTGCTGATGCGCGATCGCATCGCATCGCCTGGACTTCTCTGTCCCCGCAAAAAAAATGTTGGCTTCGGCGGCGATGAGTGCAATGCTAACCCCTTTAACTGTAAAGCGGCCCGTAACAAGGGCAAGCGGCCAGTGTGTTGATTTTTTGTAGCTTGTCTCAAGCGGACACGTAGAGCCAGCTGGCGTTTACTAGTCACCCGTGTGAATAAGCCAATCTGTCGTAAACTAAAAGCAGAAATCAGCCATTAAGTTTAATCTTAAGACAGAGGTCCATAGGACCCACATGGGGCGAGGGGACACTTAGGAGGGGGTGCACGCGTGCATCCTACTTGGAGTCAACGCTGGTACATATTATCTCCCCAGCTCTCGTCTTGGGGGCAGGGTGTGTTTGTGTGTGCGTGCTTTGGGGTGGTGGTGTGGGGGGGGGGTGAGGGGGGCTGAAGCCTCCTTCCCCAGGCCCTTTCCAGGCGACCATTTGCGAAATCGTATGGTTGTTGCGTGAGCAAGGGCTGTCAACGCAGTTTTCTGTATCATTCTTGGAACACGCGGGTCCCCTGCACCAGTCTTTCCAACTCGGTAGGTCTCCGGAACCTCCTGAGGGTCGGGCTCTACGGAGAAACGACCACAAGCCTGCTTTTTTGAGCGCACCCCCTTGATGTTTGTTTCCCTGCAGCCTATTCAGCCAAATACTTTGGGCGTGTCTTGCATTCTACACTATGGGGAGGGGCGGGGATTCCAAACGCCAGCGCAATGGCGGGCGCGGCGGTGGCCGCAAGGAGGCCAAGCGTGCCAGGGGCCCTGACGGCGAAGACGACGTGGAGGAGGTTCCTCCTCAGAAGTCTGCGCCCGCGCCATCAAAAAAAAAAAACGGTGGTCACCTGTGCCGTCTGCGAATGCAATTCCAGGGACCTTTCCGCTAACTGGATAACCCACACACTTCGTCTGGAGGCCCCAGCCCCACAGGTTTTGTGTGTTTTCCGAAAACCGTTTGGATCGGATGTGCCCACGAGCCTTGCGTTGTTGGGGGGGGGGGGTCTCTTTGGATGTTCTTGTGCTGCGCCAGAGGACAAGACCATGTACGACCCCGACAGCTCCACGTACAGAAGCTCGATGTGCGACTGCACAAAGGCCGTCTGCGAGGGGTGCGCCGAGTTCATCGAGACGCACTTGCCAGGCTTTGGGTGTTCCCCGCCCGATTGGCCGCACCACATTTCCATATCCCTGTTCCTAGGCGCAATTCTTGACGCTTCGCGTGCCCCCACCAGCCCATCCAACGGCGCTGCCCAGGCGAGTTGAGGTGTGGAGGTCTCTTGGAGTCATCTTGGGGATCTCGTGGGGTCCTCTTGGGGTCCTCTTGGGGCCTCTTGGGGCCCTCTTGGGGCCCCCTTGGAGCCCTCCTGGGGGCCCTCTTGAGGCCCCTTGGAGCCCCAAGAGGGGGGCAAGAGGGCTCCAGGAGAGGCCCAAGAGTATGTCACGGCCGTGTCATACTCATGAGCTGCTCTTGGGGCCATCTTGGAGCCCTCTTGGGGCCCTCTTGGGCCCCTCTTGGTGCCCTCTTGGGGCACTCTTGGAGCCCCAAGAGGAACCCAAGAGAGCCGTCTTGGGCCCTCTTGGGCCGTCTTGGGGCCCTCTTGGGGCCGTCTTGGGGGCCTCTTGGGCCGTCATGAGGCCATTTTGGAGGCCTCTCGGTCGGTCTTCGGGCTGTCTTGGGGGCTTCTTGGGTTCTCTTGGGACGTCGGAAGGCCGAAAAGGCGCGAAGTGTAGAAACTGCCACTCCCAGCGAGGGTTTTGAAAAAAAAAACAAGTCAACATGGTATGCTGACATGTTTTTCAAAACCCTCGCTGGGAGTGGCGTTTTCTGTAAAAAATGCTACAAGTGACCTTGCCCCCCACCTCCCCCTCCCGCCTCCCCCTCCTGGGCCCAGGGGAGGGGGTAGGGGGAGGGGTAAGGGGGAGGGAAAGGGGGAGGGGAGGGGTAGGAGGAGGGGAAGAAAGAAGACAAAACTCGTTAAACCATCTGCGCCCAGAGGGCTGGTGGAATTATGGTAAGGGCTCTAGGGCCACTTGGGCTACTGTTGCATCAGAGTTTACTGGGGCACCAGGGCCTGCGATTGTACTAGGGCCGATTTGCCTCGCGAGGAGGGAGGTTGGAGGATTAAGGATGTCGGAGGTAGGTTGGATGCTTTGACCCTTCTGATGTCTTGTGCGTTTGCCATCCTGGGCCCGTTGACGCTCGTAGGTCTTGCCCCTTGGCCCATTGAGGCCTTCAGAGTTGAGGTCTTAACCCTTGGTGCCTTGGCCTTTTGGCCCGTGAAGGTCGTAACCCTTGGACCTTGACCCGTCAAGGTCTTAACCCGTGGCCCGTTGTGGTGCACCACAGGCTACACGGTGGACCTCTTGCTTGCCGAGCGCGCCAGGGACGAGTCTCTGGCGGAGGACATGGCAGAGGGCATGCTGTGCACGGCTGAGGGCAATGAAGTTCGCGACATCACGGCCAGCATGGGGGCGTCCACCTTTGCGCTCGTGGACGAGAGCTACATCGTGCTTTCCGCGTGGCAGGTCACGCAGCGCTGGAGGAAGACGCCGAAGACCATGCGCCTGAAAGGAGTCAAGCTGCCGAGCTACTCGAAGAAAGGGGCGATGTCGGTCTTGCACCCGTTCAAGAACCCCGATCAGCCCTACAAGATCTTGCGGCTGCAGACAGTGTTGTCAGCCAACGCCTCGAGTGACCAGAAAGGTTGTCTGCCAGAGGCCTTGAAAAACCAGATCCCCATCGTCTTGAAAGGTATGCACCGTTTGGCCATGACTGAGAGCCAGACAGCGTCCTTGAATCGGTTGCCCACCCTGAAAGATATGGACCGTCGTTGGGGTGCCGCTGCTGATGGTGACGAACATGCTCCTAAAGACACCGCCCAAGAAGATGAAGACGACGGTGAGGAGGAAGAGGAGGAAGAGGAGGAAGAGGAGGGAGACGGCCCGTCCAGTTGTGACGAGGACGGCGGCGAAGCTGGCGCAGGGCGCAAGAGGAAGATTGACTTCATGGCCAAGCTGGAGGCCGCTGCTGAGGATCAGCCCGAGAAGCATGTGCCCCGTCGCTCACCCACGCCATCCAAGCCCGCCTTGACTCCGAAGGGCGGCGGCCGTGGGCTGGGGTCTGGCAGCCGGAGTACTCCGAAGAGGCCAGCGTCAGCAGACGCAGATGCGCTCGACTTCATCATCGATCCGAGCATCCCCAAGGGCACGCCAGATTATTGGATCGCTAAGCTGCCCCTTCGCCAAGTCGCCAAAGGCACAAAGCTCGGCAGCGAGTGCAACCAAGCGAAGGTCTTGCGCGACAAGCTCCCCGTGGGCGATGATCGCAATCGTTTGAATACGCACATCGAGCTCTACGACAAGGCAATGACCTTCATCCCAGGTGCGATGGAGAAGCTCGACGAGGATAAATTCATACAGTACTGCGGGGCTTTCGACGCCGCTGGCGTGCAGCTCCTCCCAGTGACCCAAAAGGAGATTGTGCGCAGGAAGACTACGCCCCTCTGGGAAGGCTTCGAGTCAAGCCCGCGAGAGCTGAGCGGTCGCAATCAGCTAAGGATTGCCTTGGACATGCTACGGATCTGGGATACTGAAGATACACGTGCTGATTTTGATTGGAGAAACCCGCTGCTCGTCACCATTGGCTTCCCAGTGCCCGATATGAACGACGCATTCAAGCAGATGGTCTTCAACGATAACCTGATCAAGTGGATCGGGGGTGGCGAATGCAAAGAGGCTCATGTCCTCGAGTTCGTGGCCACCGCACTTGAGGCGTGGGATATTCCTGTCGATGCAAACCTTGACCCATTGTCGGGTCAGATCTTGGTGGATGCGCAGAAGGTCCTCAACGTCTTGAAGCATATCAGCGACCAGAACATCAGCATCAACACTGACCTGGGCATCTTCGATGACGTCAAGGCCATGGAGCAGGCAGCCTACCAGACGACGGCGAAACCCAGCCTATTCATCAGTGTGGCCCATGCCGTCAATGGCAATACCTTCTGGAAGGCACGCTTGGCGTCGGCTACGAAAAAGAACGAGAAGATGAAAGCGAACGCGCCGAAGATCACGAAGCTGCTCCAGGATTCCAGGAAGCACCAGTCGCCTACCCCGACACAGGAGTTCCACGATCTGGTCAAGCGGGCCATTGATGACATCCCCTACTTGCGCACTGCTTTGAGTGAGGGCGCCGCCGGCGAGCTCGAGAGTGTTGCGATGAACAAGCTCCTCGAAGCAGTTCGATGCTGGACGACCGTTGGCACTGCTGGAGCCCCGAAGGCCGATCACAGGGCTGATCATGACATGATGCAGTCATTCAAGAAGCTGCTCGTAATCGCTGCGGAGTCTTGCCCCTCCTTCGAGGACTTGACGCGAGAGGTCGATAACTTGAGCAAGGTGCTCGACGCCGTCGACTCCGATTCGAAGATGCAATCCGTCAAGCACTTCATCTCCAAGGCCAACGCCGACGAGGCAGTTGACGTCAAGGAGCTCGTGGACCTCGCCGCTGGGGTGGACCGCGGTTCTCTGGATGCGGCTGATCAAAGTGAGATGCTTGCCCATTTCTCTGCCAATGTCAAGCAGCTCGTGGAGAGGGACTTCGAGGATGCCCCGAACCGCAAACCCGTCGACATGAATTTGGAGTTCGAGGGCGTGCTGGTTGGACTCATGACAAAGGACGTCAGCAAGAGAGCTGAGGTGGTTTTGGCGTCCGCGAGGGCGGTCCTGAAGCTCAAACGCGCAGCCTCCCTCTTGAACGAGAAGGTGATCGACGACAACGACGAGCTCACAGGCGAAGGAGCCGAGAAGCAGGCCGCAGTCGTGAAGAGGGAGGTTGCCAAGGCGACGAAGCAGTTGAAGAACGGGCTTTCCGACGAGGTTATGAAGCCAGCGGGCTTATCACCAACAAAATTCAACGACACGGCTGGGGTCATCGTAAAGGGCGCGGTGGATTTCTACACGAGGGTGGGACAGGCTTGCCTGCAAAAGCGCGAGGCCACCTTGGCAGAGGCGCGCTTGCATGCGCAGACTCTGACACTCGACAACCCAGACCTCTGTCGCTGGATCGATAGGGGTGAGACAGAGTGGGAGGATATGAAGCGCATGGCGGATGAGCTGCTGAACGGCGTCAGCGTGGAGGGCATCTTCGAAGCCGTGCACATCATCGAGAAGGCACTGGGTGCCCGAGCGTTTGTTCCTATCTATGTTTCCCTTCTCGGCCCCCCCCCCCCCTCTTCAAGAGGGAGGGGGCCTTGCCTTCTTCGCACTTCCTTTTTCACTTGATTCCTCCACCCCCCTCTTCCTCCCCCCGCCCGCGGCCGTCTCGCTGCTCCCCTCCAGCAGGCGAAGCTGGCTACGTCCGAGTACGCTGACGACATGGCGGTCAAGGCCGACTCCGAGCTCATGAGTTCGACGCCCGATTTGATTAAGAAGGTGGCCAACATCGCCTGCGAGATTCAGCTCATGCAGGCGTTCTTGAGCAAGTCGGCCAAGGACAAGGTCTGGCTGCGGGGCCAGTGCGTGGCGGTGCAGAAGGAGCTCTCCAACTGGAAGGTCTTGCCCAGCGACATGGACTCAACGGTCCTCGCCAAGTACCGCTCCGCCCTGAAGTTGCAGTCCGTCTGAGGAGCAGGGCGGCGAGAGGCCGTCTTTCGCGTGCAGTTGCGGCTGCGCGCCGTTATATATACACGTTTGAGATAGCCCTCAGGAGAGGGCGCGCGGCTGGACACGGCACTCTGGCCAGCCAGCCCAAAGGGAAATGCCCTCCCCCTCTTCTCCACGTGGCCCCAATAGGTTTTTCATGTTTACTTTGGGCCCCCAGCTGATTGCTTTTCCCAACCATCCTGTGGTGTTGGGTCCTCGTTTTGAAGAGACGGTGCCCCGCGTCTCTCTTCCTCTCCGCCTCTCCTCCTCCTCCTCCCCGCTCCTCCTCCCTCCTCCCATCATCATCACCATCGTCATCGTGATCGTCATGCTCAGCATCATCAGCATCATCATGGTCGTCACCATCCCCATCATCGTCATCGTCATCATCATCGTCATCATCATGGCCGCTTCGTGGCCCCATAGGGAGCTCCATAGGGAGCTCCACCGAAGGCCCCAGTGGCGCGGCCGCATGCGTCACGCACCACGCAGTACAGCGTTTCGTGGCCCCATAGGGAGTTCCACCTAGGTCCCAGGGGCTCCGCGATATCCCCAAGGGTGACCCCCAACGGTGACCCCCAACGGTGACCCCCCAGGGTGGCCCCCAACGGTGACCCCCAACGGTGACCCCCAAGGGTGACCCCCAACGGTGACCCCCAAGGGTGACCCCCAATTGTGACCCCCAACGGTGCCCCCTAACGGTGACCCCCAACGGTGACCCCCAACGGTGACCCCCAACGATGACCCCCAACGGCGACCTCCAACGGTGACCCCCAACGGTGACCCCCAAACGGTGACCCCCCCAACGGTGACCCCAAACGGTGACCCCCAACGGTGAACCCCAAAAGTGTCCCCCAACGGTGACCCGCAACGGTGACCCCCAAGGGTGACCCCCAACGGTGGCCCCCAACGGTGACCCCAAAAGAGAGAGCCACCGAAGGCGATAGTAACAACGACGGCATTGACAACTGCATATGGTTGGGTCCTTCGTCAAGCTAATTCAAATCAAGAGGCCCCGAAAGGTTGGCCCTCGTCTTGATGTTTCCAAGGTTTGTTCTCGTTTCCCCGCGGGTGGCCCATCCTGGGACGCGCGCGTGTGCTCGCGGGCATGTCGCCCGACACACTAAACGGGCGCGGTTAAACGGGTGTGGCGAGGATGAGGACGAGGAGCAGATAGGAGACAGAGAAGGGGGGCGACGAGGAAGAGGAGCAGGGGAATGGCTAGGAGGAGCAGGAATGTCGGAGGATGGGAAGGAAACCATAGGTTAATGACGATTAGGAGCAGGAGGGGAGCGTGGGAAGGACGAGGGTCCACCCCTCCTCGTCCTTCTGACCCTCCCTCTCCTCCTCCACCCTGTCCTAGGCTCTTCCCCGCCCTCTCTTCATCCCCCTGACCCGAGGCCATGCTTTCCACCGCCCCCTTTCAGACTCAGACCCGAGGGGAATGGGGCGCTTTGAGTTGCGGAGTTTGCCTTGAGTTCCCGAGTCCTGGGGCCCCGCTTGACATCTATGGCTGGAGGCCTTGGATCAAGCTGTGAGTATCTTTGGTCTCCCGAAGGTTCCGTTTCCGTAACTTTCTTTGCAAGGACGCGCAATGGCGACACCAGCGCCAGTTGTGCCGCCTGCAGCAGCGCCAGTGCAACCTGCAGCACCACCAGCGCCACATGACCAGGTCATCAGCGAACCGCCCAAGGCGCCGTCGAAGCACGGCATGTCCCGCTTCCAGCTCGTGACGGCGGTCAGTGTCGCCACGAAGGACGTCTACGGTGCTGCTCACGGGGGGGTCCCCGATGACTGAAGTTGCACCCTGGGCTCCCAGGTGCTCCAGGTGATTAAAGGGCCGCCCCCGTCGATCGATTGGGGCGTTTCTTTGATCGCTTGGAGCGCTTGGGGGCCCAGGCTGCTCCTTCACTCCACAGGTCGGCTACGCGGACGTGTCCAAGGTGCTCCACGCCCTGGAGGCGGTCGCCACCAAGGAGCTGACGACCAAGAAGGTCTTCATCGTGCCTGGCCTGGTGAAGCTCACCAGCAAGCGCATGGCCGCGACTGAGGCGAAGACCGCCACGGACCGCCATTTTTTCAGGAGGCGGAGGAGGAGGGGGAAGGGAGGATGAGGAGGAGGAGGCGGAGGAGGAGGGGGAGGAGGAGGAGGAGGGCATGAGGAGGAGGAGCAGGGGGGGAGGAGGAGGAGGAGGAAGACGAGGAGGGGGGGAGGGCGCCCCCCCCCCCCCCCCACAAAACGCGAGATGCCGCTTGGGACATCACCCCATAGAAGCGTGTAAGAGCCCCAAGAGGCTTCCAAGAGGCCACCAGGAGGCTCTTGGGAGTCACAAGAGGCTCCCAAGAGCCACCTGGGGGCTTTGGAGTTCCAAACGGCCCTCCCGAGCTTGAGGCCGTTTCGCTTGAGACCTCCCCCCATACAAAAGCGCGAGATGTTGAAGTCGTTGGTGCAAAACGTGTCGGTGTGAGCGTGAGGTTTTCGCTTGAGACATCTTCGCAAACTGGGGGCGTTGAGATCGCTCGTGCAAAAAATCCCAGATCCGTGGCAGGACGATCACCAAGAACCCCAAGCCGCCGCACTTCCTTGTGAAGGCTTTCGCGCACGCGGACATCAAGCGCATCTTGGACGAGGCTGCTCCGTCTGCGCCCGAGGAGGCGGCCGCCGCCGCCGCGAGCCAGGGAGGCCCTGACTCGGACGTCCAGGGCGACTCGGGAGAGGGCACGGACTCCGACTGATCGGGGGGCCCTTCTAAGGAGGAGGATTCGGAGGAGAAGCCGAACATGTCCACATCATTCCTTCTCTTTACTCCTCCTCCTCCTCCCCCTCCTTCCTCCTCCGCATCTCGCACTTCCTCTCCTTCCCTCCTCCTCCTCCTCCTCCTCCTTCTTCCTCCTCCTCCGCCTTCCTCCTCCTCCTGCGGAGGGGGAGGAGGAGAAAGGAGGAATGATGTTGAGATGTTCGGCTTCTCCTCTCGGATCTTTCCGTCCTCCGCGGCCCGTCTCAGCTGGCCCGCGCCTGTCGCCGCTTGCCGTCGCGCTCGCTCTGTCGACGTGGCGAGCTTCAGTTCCCGATGCGACCGACGGCCGCGGGCCCACGGAGGTGAAACATGCGTGGGTCCTCACGCTCCCCTCGGGCTCTCTCTTTAGCCTCGAGCTTCGTGCCATTCCCCTTTATATCGAACGCTTCGCGGAAACCGTCGTCCCTCGGTGTAGTTGTTGAGCGCGCAGGAAGACCCCTGAAGGCTTCAAATTGGTGCACGCCCTCTTCTTCCTTTGCAGGATTTTTCAAGCGACCATTTTTCGATAGTTTTTCGAGCGCTTTTTGAGGCTCTTGATTTTGGTGGTATCTTCACTTTCTGGAGCAATTTCTGCTGAATGTCGTACCTACACACTCTAGCGGGCATCGCCGATTACGGTTCTAAGAACCTTTTGAGGTTCCAACGAAATGTTCTTAGAACATTTATGGCGGAGTCTGTCTTGATTCATCACATCGGGGTTATGTTCTAAGAACATTGTTTGAGTTCTTAGAACAGCTTTGGGTTCTAAGAACATTTCGTGGTAGGACTATAGGAATGCCTGGACGGTCGGTCCCTGCTCAACCATGGCGGCTCCTCCGGCGCCGCCCCTGGCGCGCCGATGCAGAGCTCGTCGGAGGGCCTCCGTGCACACGGTTCGTCGGAGGGCGTCCTTTGCACACCTTCTCATGCTGGCGGGCCGCCCGGGCCTCCTAATCCTCCTCCGCCTCTTCCTCCTCCTCCGCCTCCTCCTCCCCCTCCTCCTCCTCCTCCTCCTCCTCCGCCTCCTCCTCCTCCTCCTCCTCCTCCCCCTACCCCTCCTCCTCCTCCTCCTCCGCCTCCTCCTCCCCCTCGTCCTTCTCCTCCTCCTCCTCCTCCTCCCCCTTCTCCTCCTCTTTCCGCCTCCTCCTCCTCCGCCCTTGGGCGCCAGCCCTCCTGTGAGAGCCTCGCCCCTTCCCTTTCCGTGTGCATGCCGGCGCTTGCTGCCTACGGAACTCCTCGAACCGTCGAGAAGACCACGAGAGCCTTGGAAAACCTCGGGCCTCGAGCCTCAGGAGGGGAATAAAACACACAGACACAAGTCATCGTCGATTCCCAGGAAAATATGAGAAACTATTGGATGTGGGGGGGGGATACGAACACGTAGAAGATGTTGAAACAGATGCGGAATCCTGTCATTTGTGTGTATTTATTTGTGTGTCCCTGGGCTGTTGAGGGAACCTCGGACAACCTCGGGCCTCGAGCCCTCTGATCCGACGAAGGCATCTATGCACCACCACGGTTCCAGGCCAGGTCCATCCTGGGCCCTGGGATCCATCCTACCGGGTATGGCCAGGACCCCAGGTAAGGGGACCCGGTTAGTCGTGGGGCCCTGGAGCCCCTGCATTGGCCAGAGTCACTAAACCAGGGTTGCCGTAGTTGGTGTGTTTTCGGGTGACGGCAGTTCTGGATAGTGGAACGGGTCGGGGTGGCTTCCCCCAGTACACATCACTAAACCAGGTCCGGTCCTATTGAACCCAGTTCTGCCAACGCCCGACTCTGATCCGACGAAGGCATCTAACATTACACCACCACCGTGCCAGGCCAGGTCCATCCTGGGCCCTAGCATGGTGTGTAGACCCTCCTGGAGCTGGAGCGTGTTTTTTATTGCTTGGGGCACAATGGTCATTATAGCCCCCGGCCCCCCTCCCCCCCCATCCCGTCTAACGTAACGCCCCTCTTCCCCCCCAGTGCGCTCTGGGCACTGCCGCCGTGCGCACGGCGGAGGGAGGCGTTACATTACACCTCCCCCTTGGCCCCTCCCCCCTCCCCAAGAATGCCCATTATCGCCGAAAATAGAGAAACGCGCTTCTGGGGGCATTCGGCCTCGCAGGCCGCGCGCATGTCCTGCCGCACCGCAGGAGCTGCATGGCGGCCGCGGCCCACCCACTCAGAGCTCCGACGCCGTCTGCACTTCACAGCTCACGAGGGGAAAGCAAAACACAGACACCAATGAAGCGTCGACTCCCAGGAAAGATGGGGACATGGGAAGTGGGGGGGAAGACGAATACCCAGAACGTATGGAACAATATGGGGGATCCTGGGATTTAGCGTGTATTTCTTTGTGTGCTCCTGGGCCCCTTGAAGCACAGCGTCGGCCCCCAGAGGTCCAGACCCTTCTCTTCTCCTCATCGTCGTCGTCCTCCTCGTTCCCCTCGTGCACCTTCTCCTTCTCTTCCTCGTGCTCCTCCTCGTCCTCCTCCTCGCCCTCCTCCTCGTCCTCCTCAGAGGTCTCGCTCGACCCTCCTCCTCCTCCTCCTCCTCCTCCTGCTTCTCTTCCTCCATTGCTCCTCCTGCTTATCGTCCTCGTCCTCCTCCTCAGGTCTAGCTCGACCCTCCTCCTGCTCCTCCTCCTTCCGCTCCTCCTCCTCCTAGACTCGACATTGCGAAGAGGTTCGATCCTAATCGCCGACTCGAACCGCGGGGGGCCAGAACACCACCTGAGGTGCCTGGACCCCCCGACCGTGAAGAAGCCGCAGTCGACGTACTTCACTCGTGCACGACGGCCCACCCGCCGAAGTGCACCGCGATGTGCAGGGAGGGGGGGGGACGGCGGGCCAGCGCGCAAGACGGCTGGGCCCTCACCGTCTCCCACGCGATCCCCTCCCTGCGCCGGAGCTGCGCCCAGCGCCCCGAGATCGCCTGCCGCCGCCGCTGACCACCTGAAAGTGCCCTCCTCCGCGTCGCCGTACCCCTCGGAGTACTCGCGGAGCCAGTCCAGCGGCTTGTGGGCGTAGCAGTCGAAGTCGGCCGCACGGAAGCCCCGAGCGAGCCACGCGCCGCGCAGCGCCGCACGAGCCCGCCCCTCCGCGTCGGCCTCCACGACCGCAGCAGCACCAGCCGCCGAACCAGAAACGCCAGCGGTGGCCTCCGCTCCGCCCGACGCGCTCGCCGCACCAGCAGCTGACGGCGCGGGCTCCGCGGGGGCCGCACGAACGAGACCATCGGCCCACTCGTCGTCCATCGCGTCGTCGGAGGCGGCCGAGGCCGCCGCCGCGGCTACCAGCTCGAGCCCGCGGCCCGCGCCAGCAGCCCCAGCGGCCGCCGCGGCACCGACCGCCGCCGCAGCGGGGGGCGCCGCGTCCTCCGACGGGACAGCATTCGCCCTGGCGGCCGCGCGCCGCGCAGCGCGGCGCTGACGGCGGCGCCGCCGCCGCGCAGCCCGCACCGCGGGGTCAGCGCCGCCTCCAGGCCGAGCAGACGCCGCGGGCGCCGCGGGAGCCGCAGGCGGCTCCGCAGCACCCCCAGCGGCCTCCGCGGCAGGCTGGCGAGACTTGGACGCCTCCAGCTCCGCCACGGCCGCGCGGCACAAGCCCTCGGCGGTGCGCAGCAGGCGGCAAGCCGCTGCTGCGCCCCGCGCGAGGCCCGTGGCCGCGTGCGTCGCCAGCGCCGCGCCGCGCGCGGCAGCCAGCGCGTTCTGGCGCTCCCGCAGCCCAGGCGCCATGTGCTCCAGGGACCGCGGCGGGCACGAGCGGTTTGGGAATGGCACGATGGCTGCTCCTCCTCCTCCTCCTCCTCCTCCTCCTCCTCCCTCCTCCTCCTCCTCTGCCCCCCCCCCCCACACCCCAAAAGCGCTGGCCAGGCCGGCCCTCCGCCGCTGGCGCTCCCCACTGCCCAGGGCCAGGTTCTCGTCCCGAGCCGTTATGTTGTTGACGGCGTCTGGGGCCCAGCAGTGCTCCTTCTTGGCATCGCTCGGACGTGTGCATTTTTCCTTTCAGCGAGAAACATCGAGGAGCATCCTTGATCACTTGGCGAAAACAACACGCGCGAAACAGACAAAAACACAGGAAATGGACGTCCGAGCGATGGCCAGCCTTTCGATTCCTCCGATCCGATTCGATTCGATCGCGACGGATTCCGATGCCGATTCGATCCGGCTTGGGATTCCGACTCGGGCCGCGATGTCTCATTGTAGGCCTGCCAGCCTGCCCGTGCCTACTGGTTCGACTTTTCCCGACTCGGCTGCCGATTTCCGGCGATCCGATTCATTTCGATCGCCGATCCGATTTATCGATTCGATTCTGGGCTTTCGTGCCCAGTAATTGGGTGACCCAAAATGGGGTCCAGCGACAAGGAGGTGGCGCAATTATTTCGTGCAACAGATTAGTGAGGTCGCAATACATGTGGGGCGTGCATTACATCTCGAGGCGCAGATGTATTGCTGTCTTTTCGCGTGCGAAACATTACTTGCAGTGCAATGCAATTCAATTCTCCAGCGCAGTACATTTGCAACACAATTGCCCCAAATCTATCACACCACCCCCTTCCAGCTGGACCCCCTTTTGGGCCTCCCGAAAGTAAGGGCCCCCGGCGGTCGAAAGTTCTAGATCTTCCCTGTGCAGCGAGAGGAGAGGGAGGGGCGGAGCGAGGGAGCACCAGACGACGGCGCGTCGGGTGCTCGAGCTGTGTGCAGTGGGGGCGTGCATCAAGAAACCATTCCCCAATCAGTGCTTGCACTGAAGGGGTCCTAGCGGTAGTTGAAAGAGTTAGCGAAAGTTTCAGTTGATTTTGGTAGCCGGCTGGGTTTTCGAGGGTCCGAGTTCCGGGTTCCCGGGTTCCCAGTCATTGGTTCCGGGCCGATTTCGGTGAGTTCTGGGTTCCCGGGCTCCCGGGTTCCCGGTCGATCTCCTCAGCGAAAACCATCCATTGATTGGGGCTTTTCTTTGGTGTGATATGCTTTTCGTCATGGGTTTCTTCGCTCCGCGCGCTGCGCGGTGACTTCCCGCGGCCGTTGAAGAAGCTGCTGCGTTCAGGGTTCTCCAGGTTTCCCCTCAGGTGCACCTCGCGCACGGGTTCTCAGAGGTGGGTTTCTTTCGAGGGTTTCGTGCGGCCGCGCCCGCACTGTGTCTCATCCCCACGAGGCTGCTGGGCGCCCTGCTGGGCTCCGGGATGTCCTCCAACAGAGTGGTATCGAACAAGGCCAGGCTCTGCTCCTTTCAATCTTTATGCCTCTCTCTTTTCGGTGGCGCCCACAAGGGGGGTGGCGCGAGGGGGGTGAGCTTCTGAGAAGAAGGCGGGGGGGGGCTTCTCAGGAGGCGGGGGGGCCCTCTTGAAGGTGCCTGGGAGGCTGCGTCTTAAGAAAGACCAGCTGGCCCCGAGAAGCCACCCTGCCTTTTGAGAAGCCCCCTGCCTTCTGAGAAGCGGGCCCCCCTCGCGCCAGCCTCTTTTTTGGCGCCGCCACTCCTCGTTCCGCCGCTGGCCCATGGCTCAGCCACGCGCAGAGGGGGGTGGGGGGAGGGGGAAGGGCTTCTTAGAAGCACCCCTGCTTAGAACGCGCGGGCCTTATCTAGATGTAAGGCCGGCGCCTTCTAAGAAGCAGCCTCCTTCTAAGAAGCCCTTCCCCCTCCCTCCACCCCCTCGTGCGCGCCGCCAAATGGCGTCGGCGACTGCTCGGCACGTAAGTCTGCACAGCTGGGTTCGCAGGGTCCGATCATCGGAGGCGGGCGCCGAAGCCCAGCGAGAGAGGCGACGTTGTGGACATGGCACGCGGCGCGGTGTCTCGCAGCATGCAGTTGGTCAGTTCTTTCTCAGGGGGCGGCTGGAAGCGCAGTCCAGTTTCAACGCCTTCCCACTTTCTGCTTCTGCCCACGCCTCCCGAATGGGCCCAGTCAACCCGCACCGTAAGAATGCGCAACTTTCCTGGGCCACCCTCGCATCCTTGCCCTTCGGCTCCGCCTTGGCCGCTTTCGCTTGTCGCGCCCCGCTCGCAAACGGCGTTGACACGGCCCTCCATGGCCCTTGCGCTGCATCGTGCGTCATTTACAATGGGCTGACTCCAAGGACGTGGTGACCAGAATTCCGACGTCTTGTTTTTATTCGCAGCGTGGCCCCCAAGAGGTTTGGGCCCCTTTCCGGGGACCGGGGAAAGCCCCCCGAGGGCGGAAAGGGCTCACATCCTCAGAAACAGCGCTGTAACAATTAGTGGCAAGGGGGAAGTCAGACCCTCCAAAACAACAGCTAAACGGGGGGGAGGAGTGGGGGTCCCGACCCCCCCCTGGAGGGTCCAGAAGTTCCCCCCTGGGAAAATGGAGAATTATCGCGGGGGTCCAGAAACTCCGCCCCCTCCCCTGGCAACGACGACGACGACGACGACGATGACGGCGTCGGCGACGGCGACGGCGACGACGACGCCGCCGCCGCCGCCGCCAGCAGCAAACGACGCGGACGACGACGACGTCGACGACGAAAACGACGCCGCCGCCGACGACGACGCCGACGCCAACGCCGACGCCGACGCCCACGCCGCGGCTGAAGACGACGCCGCCGCCGCCGCCGCCGCCGACGACGACGACGACGACGACGATAACGACACCGCTGACGCCGACGGCGAACACGACGACGAGCAGAGTAGAGCATGCGCAGCGAAGTGCATGACATGAGCACGTTGGTGTAGAGTAGAAAAGGCGACGACGTTGGAGTAGAGCAGAAAAGGCGACGACGTTGACGCCGACGACGACGACGCCGACAACGACGCCGACGACGACGAGCAGAGTAGGGTAGGCGACGTCGTTGCCGGCGTGGGAATTCTCCCGGGTGGGGGGGGGGGGGGCTCCTGGATCCCCCGAATAAGTTGTCCTGGGAGGTGAGGGACCACTGTGTGGAGGGGGGGTCAGGGGGGCCCTTGGTTTCGGACCCCCCACTTGGATTTTTATTTTGGGGGATGGGGGTGGGGCCCTGCTTTCTGACCCCTCCCCTTATGGAATTGGCCCAGGCCGGCGGCGGTGGTTCGCGTTTCGAGGGGGCTCTAGCTGCGCTTGCCCGAACAACAGGCAAGCGTAGGGGGGAGGCGCCAGGCCTCCCAGGTCGAACCGGAACATGATGGGCCTGCTTTCCACCACCACCAGGGGCTGTAGGGAGGAAGGAGGTGGAGGACGAGGAGGGGGAGGGCGAAGAGAAGGAGGACGAAAAGTAGGAAGAGGAGGAGAAGGAAATGGAGGACGAGGAAGACGAGGAAGACGAGGACGAAGAGGAGGAGGACGAAGAGGAGGAGGAGGACGAGGAGGAGGAGGAGGAGGAGGAGGACCCCGAGGAGGACCCCGAGGAGGAGGAGGACGAAGAGGAGGAGGAGGAGGAGGAGGAGGAGGAGGAGGAGGACCCCTTCCCCCCTTTAACTTGTGGTGGTGGTGGTGGTGGTGGTGGAAAGCAGGCCCGTCAGAACAGATGGGGCGGGAGGGCCGCCCGCGCCGATGCATTGCCGATGGTGCATCGTTGATACGTCAGCAGTGGCGAAGCGTCCTGGCCTGCCTACTACCGGGTATACCAGAGATCCGATGTCGTGATTTGTTCGATGCGGGGTCCCCGGAAGTCTCGACCTATTCCCCAGGACCGGCTTTTCATCCTGAGTCGTTTTGACGGTCCCGAGGCCCGGCGAAGGCCCCTGGGGGCCGAAATTTGCGAGACACCTCCGTCTTGATGTTTTCAATACGATGGATCTCTGGGATAGCCAGGGACCCCAAGTAAGGGGACCCGGTTATTGGTATTCCAAATCCCTTATTAATCGACCCCCCCTTAAAAAATACCGGACCCCCCTCCAATTGCGACCTGATACTCCGAACCCCCATGTTCGAAAAGGCGCCTTAGTAAACCCGACCCGCTGAGCTCCAATCCAAAGAAAACGCCGTAATAAGCGGGACCCCCCCAGTTACAAAAAAGGCGCCTTAAAAACCGGACCCGGGTGAGGGTTGATAAGAATTTTGGAGCAGGGCCCCGGAGCCCCGAAATTTGGCAGAAGTAAGCCAGGCTTTCCGTCGCTTGTGTTTTTTCGGGTGGCGGCAGTTCCAGTCTGTGGAAACGGGGCGGGGGGGGCGTCCCCCAGTACACATCACTAAACCAGGCCCCATTAAACCCAGTTCTGCCAACGCCCGATTATAGGCCCACCAAAAAATCTTCTAAGATTTTTGTGTTTTGCACGAACTGTTCTCAGAAGGTGTCTGGCTGAAACTGTTCTGTTTTGCACACAACGGGGCTATGGTCTAAGCACATTGTTCTTGTTCATTGAGCATTTCTGGGTTCTAAGATATTTCGTGGTAGGACTATAGGAATGCCAGAACGGTCGGTCCCTGTTCAAGATACATCAGCGATGGATCGGCGATGCGGCGCGATCTCACTCGCCAATTCACTCGGACCCCATTCTGGCGGCAGTGCGGGAGGATCCAGGCACTCCAGGAATGCTCTCGTGGAGGGGGTCATCCCGAGGTTGGAAAACCACACAACTAATTGTTGAATATTTGTTCATTGGAACATGGGGCGGCGACATTAAAGTCGGGTTTCTCCTGCATTTGGACCGCAATTGCCCCTTCCTCCTGCTTCTCCGCGCCCTTCCTGTTCCTCCGCCGCCTCGCTCTTTTCGTCTCCCTTGCGGGGCGAACCGGGTCCAAGTCCAGTCTTGGATGTGTTCCAATTCCAAATCAAACCGAGCCCAAATCGGACAGCGCTGGGGGCCAAGTATTCCAAATCCCTTCTTAATCGTCCCCCGGGTACGGTTTTTTAAGGCGCCTTTTTTTGTAATTGGGGGGGTCCGGTTTTATCAGGGCGTTTCTTTTTGATTGGAGCGTAGTGGGTCCAGTTTATCAAGGCGCGCCGTCGAAGAGGAGGGTCCGAAATATTTGGTCGCATTTGGAGGGGGATCCGGTTTTTTAAGGGGGGCGGATTCGGAGGAGGTTCCCACAAAGCAGGCGCCAAAAACGCACAGCAGCCTCCCGCCGCGATCCGTTGATTCCGAGCGAGTTGTAGGGGGGGGGGGGGGCAGTCGTGGACGTGCCCAGCTGCGCAGGCCGGGTGCCATGTGCTCTCAGCCGGGCCCGTCCCTCTACAGGAGGACGATCCAATGCGAGTTTTTAAAAGATAGTGCAGGGACGATGTTTGGACTGCTTTTGAGCTCTGGGGGTATTTTTTGGGGTATTGGAAATTCTTTACGCTTCGCGTATCCCCACCAGCCCATCTCAAAACAGCAACTCTTGCGAAGCATGCCGACAGTCGTGTTTTTCAAGCGTGTTTCCGCCTGCCCCCGCATATCTCCCCTGTTCCTCCTTCCTCCCGCCTCCTTGTACATCCTCCTTGTGGTGGGAGCGGGAGAAGGACGAGGCGGAGGAGGAGGGAGAGAAAGCGCTCCTCGTGGTTTGAGTCGTTTGGGGTTTCTCGTCCTGGTGTGAGTCGTTCGGGCCCTTCTTCCTGGTGTGAGTCGTTCGGGCTCTTCGTGGTGTGAGTCGTTCGGGCCTCTCGTCCTGGTGTGAGTCGTTCGGGCTTCTCGTGGTGTGAGTTGTTCGGGCCCCTCGTCCTGGTGTGAGTCGTTCGGGCCCCTCCTTCTGGTGTGAGTCGTTCGGGCTCTTGGTGGTGTGAGTCGTTCGGGCCTCTTGGAGGCCTCTTGGGGCGTCTTGGGGGCCTCTTGGCGGCCCCAGGGGCTTCTAGGAGCGTCTGGGGTGCCTTGGGGGAGCCTCTTGGGGCCTCTTGGGAGCCTCTTGGAGGCGGTTTGGGGCGTCTTGGGGGCCTCTTGGCGGCTCCAGGGGCTTCCAGGAGCGTCTTGGGTGCCTCGGGGGAGCCTCTTGGGGCCTCTTGGGGGCCTCTTGGGAGCATCTTGGGGGCCTCTTGGATGCCTCTTGGGGGCTCTTGGAGGCCTCTTGGAGGCCTCTTGGAGGGGTCTGGGAGGAATCTGGGGGCCATCTGTCGGGGGATCGATCACAGATGGGGGGAGCATTTTTTCTCCCCCCCCCGTCGGGGCCAGAATCCTCGTGAGGGGTGTCGTTTTTGAGCCCTCCGAGGAGTTGAAAAAGACCCCTCTGACCACCCGCGAGGCGCCTTCTCCAGGCCCAGGGGTAGGGGGTAGGGGGAGGGGTAAACCCCTCCCCGAAGGGGAAGAAGGGGGGTTGAGAACAGAGCGGGCTCTCTAAACCACTCACGCCCAAAGGGCTGGTGGGATTCCTGTGGTCCAGAATCCGCCTGTAGGGGGACATGCCCGACCGAAGGCTAGGGTTGGGAGCGGATGACGGAGCCCAGGTTTCCTGGTTATATATATATATATATATATATATGTATGCGTTGTGCTTGCACATTACTGATCTCTTGCTGCGTTCAGTGCCGTATGTCGTACTTATGCTCAAGTTTTTTCCAGGAGAGGTTTCCCCTGATGGGGGCTCAGTCCGCCCTCATCGAGACCTTCCAGTCCGCAGGGATCCGTGCTCTTGAGCTGCTGGCGCTGCGCCAGTCCCTGCTCTCGGCGGTGCCCCAGTGCCCCGCTGTCTCGCTGGCGTGCCCGCCCGCGAACGTCACGTGCCCCGTCCAGGTCTGCCCAGCGCTGGCCTGCCCCACGCCAGCGTGCCCCGTGCCGCTGGTGAACCTCTCCTGCCCGCCTGCAGGAGTGGAGCTCGGCCCTGACGGGCTCGACATTCCCTCGGCTTGCTGGGGCTACCTGGCGGGAGTCTCTGCGGGGCTCGGGCTGGGCGGCGCAGTCTGGCGGCGGGGCGGCCGCGCCGACGCCGAGGCGACAGGCGTGGGAGATCGGGCGCGAGAGCAGTTGCAGCTGATCAGGAGGCGCAATGGCGAGAGTAGGTGACTACGTGCTCTTCCAGTATGACCTGCCTGGAGCGCCGGTGTATCATGAGAGGCTCGTGACAGGGGTCTCGATAGGCGATCCAGGTCTTGTCAGCACGTATTCGCCAGATGGAGACCACTACGCCGAGTACACGACGTCCGACGACCTCAGAGATGTGCGGTGGTCGGGAGCGCAGGGCGCCACCCCGCCAGGGGTCAACCCTGCCCACGTCTACCGCTTCCGCCAGGTGCCGACGGCGGCCGAGGTCCAGCAGCTGATCCGCGAGGGCTCGCTCCTCGTCGGGGGAGTGGCGCCGCCTGCTGCCGCTGCTCCCGCCGCCGCCGCGGCGCCCGTGGCGGCTCCTCCCGCGGCGGCCGCACCACAGGGGACCATCGTGCCTCGCGGCGCTGGCGTGGTGGGAGGGGTCCCCCGCGCTGGAGCCGCGGCCGCCCCCGCCGTTGCTGGCACAGTGTGGCTGGCGATCGAGGACTTCCATGGGATGCGGCGCGGCGAGCAGATGCCTGACCCTCTCCCTCAGGGCGCCGTCGTTCACGGGGAGCTGGCGCTGGTGCCTCACGCGGGGGGCTTCGCCGGAGCGCGCCAGGTGGCTCTAGCCGACGTGGACGCCTTCGTCGTGGACGACCTACGCGTGCTGCCCGTGCGTTTCAACCAGCAGGGGGCGCGCCGCCGCCCGTACAGCGAGGCCGTGGACATGCAGATCGTGGATGAGCCTGAGGGCGGCATCATGCTGCAGGGCCCGCGCACTACGGATTGGGTGCTGAGGTCGTATCGGGATGGCGGGCTCACGCCAGTCACTCATCATTCGAACTGGCTGAGGTCGGCGCGCATCCCTGATGGAGATCGTTCAGTTCACGAACATGAGGTGCTGTGCCACGTGCTGGAGGCAATGGTGACCGTGGACCAGCTCAACGCCCCAGCGCTCCAGAGCGCCGAGCTCGTCGTGCGCAGGATCCAGGTCATCGAGGACGCTCACTCGGCCTCTCCCTCGAACCCAGACTACTCCGCGGCCGACGAGTTCATGGGCTGGGCCACCCATCGCCAGGGCGCCGCGGTCGCGCCCGACCTGCAGCGCCACGTGGCCGCGGGCATGCGCGACCGGGCAGCGATCCTCAAGGAGGCTCGCAAGGCGAAGGAGGAGCAGAAGCTGCGCCGCGGCAAGGGGGGCGGCAGGACCGACGCCAGCGGTACTGGCGGGCAGGGATCATGACGGCTCCCAGTCGCGGGGGCTGGCCGGCCCGCGACGTACACAAGGCCTGTGGTGCCTCGGCGGCACGCACCTTCCGTCCTCGCACTGCTCCTGGCGCCGAGGGTCGTGGGGTACCGACCGACTGTGGCCGTGGGGGCCCAGCGGCACGCACCTCACGTCCTCCAGCCAGGGCAGGCTTCGGGGATCGCGAGGTACCGACCGTCCGAGGATCGTGTGACATGGGACGCCCTCCTGGGCTGAGAGCAGCGGACGATCGCCAGCGTGATCTGTTCCCGCTGCCCTCCATTCAGCCGACTCCGCCTACTTCTGCTCCAGCGTCTACGTCGACGAGGCGAAGGCTGGCTCATAGGCGGCAGACGGAGCAGTGTGCCAATGATGCCATTGCGGGTCTCAACGCTCTCCATCCTCCGTGCGAGCAGCGTGGGCCCATCGCGGCGGCCCAGCGACTCGCCACCGCCACCATTTTGAACGAGGTCAGGATGGCCCCGAAGTCTGACACTCACTTTTCTCGCCGTGGAGCCGCAAAGGAGCTCCTGGCCTCCAGCCTGTCCTACACCGCGGACGAGGCACCGAGTCCCGTGGTAAGGTACGTCAGATCCCGAGTCGACATCCCAGAAGTGGGTGCGGTCATACCTCCTGTCGAGTCGGTGCTCGACGGGATCGGGAGGAGCTACGTGCTGGACTACGAGCAAGCGATGATGAAGTTTCCTGACGAGTGGTCCCGCGTCTTGGATAGCGAGCCGCCCGTCACTCCCTACATGGACGAAGTTTTGAAGCGTGACCCTGTGGCGTACCACACCTTCATCGGCGACCTGGTGAAGGCGAACATGCTGGGGTTCACGCACCGCCCGAAGGATCTAGTCACCCCTTTCTTCGTGGCCAAGAAGAGTGGAGCACGGCGTCTCGTCTGGGACGCTAGAGTGCCGAATCGACGTTTTCGCGACCCGCCGCCGCTGGCCATGGGGACATCGGCTGCGCACGGTCGCCTACAGCTACCTGATGATCGTGAGGAGGACGGCAGCTTCAGCACCAAGCTCTTCTGCGCCCAGGCTGATGTGCGCAACTACTTCTACGCTCTCGGCCTGAGGGAGGAGCTGGGACTGTTCTTCTCGCTGCCGCCGGTGTCGCAGGCTTCGTTGTCGCAATGGGGGGTTGAGGCAGTGGACACTCCCGAGGGCCCCTCAGGGGGCTGGGTGTGGCCGTTCCTGCGGGTCGTTCCGATGGGCTGGTCTTGGGCTTTCTGGCTTGGGCAGCGTGCGAATGCGCGCGTCTGCTGCTCTGCCTCGGGGCTCGGGTTCCCGCGGGTGCTGACCGATCACGGTCCTGTGCCCCCGCTCGACGGGGGGGTCCCTTGCCTCCTCCCCTATTGCGATAACATCAACGTCATCGGCACCGACCCTGTCAGATGCAATGTCCTGATGCACCAGATCTGCGACGCCTGGAGGAAGCATGGCGTGCAGATCCACGAGGTGGTTGAGGCCACTGACGTCTTCACCGGCCTCGGCCGCCTGATCGACGGCGCGTCTGGGCGAGTTTTCTCACGGCCCGAGCGCTCCGAGCGCCTCCGCCAGGCCTCGCTGTGGCTAGAGCAGCGCCCTAGAGTCACGGGGAGGGAGGTGGAGAGGCACGTGGGTCATCTCATTGATCATTTGATGCTGAAGAGGGAGCTGCTCTCGATCCTCAGGAGTTTGTATGATTTCGTCAGAGATTGCTATCACGTGCGAGCCCGTCTCTGGCCCTCAGCTGCCCGCGAAGTCGAGCAGTGCCGTCGCCTGCTGCCGCTGATGTCTGCTAACCTTCGGCTTCAGTGGTCGCCGACGGTCTTCGCTTACGACGCTTGCCTGACGGGTATGGCGACGTGCCAGACAACACTGTCATCGGATCTTGTCAAACGTATCGGGTCAGTCAGTGAGAGATGGAGATATCGCATGCCTTCGGCTATCTCGGCACGCCGGTCAGCTCTGGGAGTCCGTTCTGGAGGCTACGAGGCCTCGGAGGGGCCGTTCGACGTCTTCAGCGACATCGAGACCGTCAAGGCCCCCGGGAGCACCAGCATGGACCTCGTCAAGGACCCCTGGGAGCTCAACCCGCAGTTCACAGAGGTGCCCGTCCAGGCTCTGCAGGGCCCTCAGTGGAAGCAGGTGGTCTCGGCCAGGGTTCACGTCAAGGAGCCCATCACGATTATCGAGGGGAGGTCTTCGAACATGACATCTCGTCATATCACAAGGGCCCAGGCCTTCTTTGGTCTCCGTCATCTACGTTTCGGGTACAACCTCGGCACCGTGCTCGCGCTCGGACGTGGGCGATGCTCCTCCTATCCCCTTCTGCTGTGCTGCCGCAGAGAGGCTGCCTACTCCGTCGCCACTGCGTCGCGGTTCGAGCATCGGTGGATACCTTCGGAGCTCAACCCCTCGGATGAAGGGTCGAGGCGCTGGGATGCCAAGTCGGGAGGTATCTCGCCTGCCCCGCGCGGTGTCCGTCAAGCGCCCAGCTGCCTGCCCCAAGATCGTGCAGAAGAGCTTTTTGAAGGGCAGGCCGTTCGTTGGGGCGACGAAGGAGGAGAGGATCGCTCACCGTCTGCGGGCCTCTGGGCCGTTCGCGATGGTGGGGGAGGACGAGAGGAGCTTCCTGGAGTGGAACGCGGTGGCGCCCGAGACCCAGGCATACTACAAGGACGCCCTTCACGACCTCCAGACGTTCGTGGACCTCTTCGAGCTGCCGCTGCACACCGCTGCTCAGGTCGACCTGGCGCTGGTGAACTACGCCGACTACGCCTGGAGCATCGGGCTCGAGAGAGCCGCCGTCCTGAAAACATATGCCGCGTACATCTCGGCGCACCCCGACTTTTCCCGAAAGGGGTCGCTCCGCCTGCCGCGTTTCTGTCGGGCCCTCCAGGGCTGGAAGCGCCTGGACCCAGGCCAGACGCGCCCGCCCATGCCCTGGCAGGTGGTCGCGCTGGTCGCACTGGTGATGGCCACGCAGCTGGGGTCCCCGCACGCGGCGCTCATGGTGGTGACGATGTTCTGGGTGTACCTCAGGCCCTCCGAGGCCGTCGGCCTGCGCGAGCAGGACCTCTTCCTCCCCTCGGGCTCGTGCGCGGACTACGGCTTCAACCTGCACCCCAGAGCGAGGGGCGAGTACAGCAAGACCAGCTTGTCGGACGAGAGCTTGCTCCTCGATTCGGTCGAGGTGCCCTGGCTGGGCCCGCTGCTGGCGCGCGCGAGGTCCGGGGACCCGCAGGCGCCGCTGTTCCGTCTCACCGCCGCGCAGCTCGGGGCCCTGTGGCGCCAGTCGCTGGGGCGGGCCGAGGTGCCCACCAGGCGCGTGCCCTGCCAGCTCCGCCACGGTGGCCCAAGAGGTATCGATCCATGGGCGAGATCAAGAGGCGCGGGCGGTGGGCCAGCGACTACACGATGAAACGCTACGAGGCCCACGCGCTGGCGCAGCAGGAGCTCGCAGCGCTCCCGGTCGACGTCCGCCGCAGGGCCGAGGCGGCGCCCGCGAAGCTGCACGCCGAGCTCGACCGGCTCCTGGCGCGGCCCCAGAGGCCGCGGACGGCCACGCCGTCGGCGCGGCTGCAGGCGGCGCCCGCGCCCAGCATGCGCCGCCCCGCACCTTCTGCCAAGGTGCCGCCGCCCGCGCCCGTGCCAGGCCTTTCGTCGAGCTCATGCGCGGCTCCGCCGCCCTGGCCAAGGCCGTCCACGCCGCCGGCTGGGCTTCGGAAGGCTGGGACTACGCTGATGACCCGCGAGCCGACCTTCTTGATGAATCCCTCATCGACAGTCTGGCATTGAGGATCTCACGGGAGGAGGTCGCGGGGGTGCATGTCGGCCTGGACTGCAAAACGCGGAGCCGGGCAAGAAAGAATGATGGACGGGGTCCGCCGCCACTCAGGGACGACGCGAACTTGCACGGCCTCCCTCTGCTGGCGGCGGCGGACGCTGAGAAGGTGAGGATCGCCAATCGTCTGCTCGCTAATGTTCTGCGCCTGCTGGCTGCTGCCGTCGAGGCGGGAGTCCCCTTCTCTCTCGAGAACCCTCGCTCGTCTCGCCTCTGGCTGGTCCCCAAGCTTTTGGACATGGCCCGCGACGCCCACGCCGAGTGGGCCTCTGTTGATTATTGCCAGTATCAGGTCCCCTGGAAAAAGTCGACTACCTTTTTGCTTTTCAATTGGCTGCCAGCGCAGCCGTCCCTCCGCCCGTGTACAGGCTGTCAAAAAAAAGGTGTAGTGCAACGGGTAAGGCGCACATAACACTGAAGGGTAAAGACCCGCTCGGTGTGTTCTGGACTTCGAGGGCGTGTCCTTACCCTGCGGCGCTCTGCAAAGATCTTGCAGCGCTGGTGGTGGCCAAGGCCAAGACACTGGATGGCAGCGGGTAGGGGCTCAGAGTCTTGAATGCCGCTCGCTCAGTCCGTTCAGGTCAGCTCCATCGTGCTGCCCTGTCACCGCCTGCCGCTCGTTCTCTTGACTTGCGTCGAAGCAGCGGAGCATGCCGAAGGAAAATTGATCTTGGCACGGGTAGCAGCCTAAGCTCATGCGTTGTGCTTGCACATTAATGATCTCTTGCTGCGTTCAGTGCCGTATGTTGTACTTATGCTCAAGTTTTTTCCAGGACCCGCCAGCCGTCCCCATCTTCCACCTTCCTGGGCGTCACTTCGCCAACCCAGGGGGCTCAGAGTCTTGAGTGCCGCTCGCTCAGTCCGTTCAGGTCAGCGCCATCGTGTTGCCCTGTCACCGCCTGCCGCTCGTTCTCTTGATTTGCTTCGAAGCAGCGGAGCATGCCGAAGGAAAATTGATCTTGGCACGGGTAGCAGCCTAAGCTCATATATATATATATATATAATTATTATCCGTGTTATTGAACATTCGTTGTTTTTTTCCTCCAGAATCCGCCTGTAGGAGGACACGCCCGACCAGACCCTGGGTTACGGCCCCGTGGAGTCGCGGAGTTGATCCGCAGATGGTCTGCGCGGAGGGTTTCCATGCGACCGCGTATCTGCGGGATCGCGCCCCGGAATCCAGAACTCCCCGCGCCGTGACAGACATCACGACGGAAGGTTGTTCTCTGTTTGCGGCCTTTTTGGGGCCCTCGCCGGGCCTCGGCACCGGCCAGGAACGACTCAGGATGAAAAGCCTGGGTCAGGGAATGGGTCGAGGCCTCTGGGGGTCGACGCGTTCAATTAAAACATGACGTCGGGCGTGAATCGGTCCGGACGAAAGGTGGGATAGGGAAAGCGGGGTTCTAGAACTTAGAGTGACATCTGTGCCAGGTGCGTACCTCGATAGATTCGCACCTCAGGCGCTGGGAGGCGCTGGAGAAGTCAGCTGCTAGTGCTGAGCCAAAAACTCCCCCTTGGATAATCTCCCTCTCGTCCCAACCGAGTGAAGGATTGAGGAAGGCAGGAAAGTCTCCTTAAGTGGCGTCTGAACTGGAAAAGGCACATGCGCACGATGATGGATTGTCCCCTGTTAGCGAACATCTGGGGATAGGTGTTCAGACATGGAATGCTAGGACTGTTTCAATACAGGGCCCCTGGAAGTCCGACCTTTTACCCGGGGCCAGTTTTTGATCGCGAGCACTGTTTTTTGTCGGTCCGGCGAGGGCCGAAGGCGGCCGAGGTTCTCCCGTCGTCGGGCTCTCTTGGGAGAACTTCTGGATGCCGCTTGTGCTGTCTTTGGGGCTCTCTTCGGAGCTTGCTGGGCCGTCTCGGGTCACCTTGGGTCCATCCTGGACCGTCTTGGTGGCCATCCTGAGTACCGTCTTGGCGGCCGTCTTGCAAGCATCTGCGACCTTCTCGGGCCGTCTTGGAGGCCATCTTGGACCATCCTCCCATGGTGCTTTCCCATCATGCTTTCTGGACGACGCGAGCACGTCTGGGGTTGAGCCCGCCCCTGTGCTCTCTGGCTAGGGAATAATTTCCTGTGGAAGGTGTTTCGAAGCTTGTTGCCACACCTTGCATAATATATTGGGAAGCTGTTGAGGAAGTTGTTGGCCCCGCCTGATCGATTTCCCATCGTGTTTTTTGGACGACGCGAACATGTCTCAGGATGGGCAGAACAAGCAAACGCAAAAAATCGTCGATTCCCTGAAGAATACGGGAACATATGGGAGGTGGGGGGAAAGACGAAAGCCCAGAAAATATACAAAAATACTGGGAGTCCTGGGAATTGTGTCTACTTGACTATTTGTGTGTCGCTGGGCCCTTTAAATCGGGTTGACCCAGAAGAGGGTCCAGCGACAAGGGGTCGGTGCAATAGATTTGGTGCAATCGATATGTGGGCTTGCAATACATTTGGGGCGGGAAATGCATTCCGGGGCGCACATGTATTGCTGGACTTGCGTGTGCAGTACATTACTTGCAAAACAGTACAGTACGATTCTCTGGCGTAATGCACTCGCAGCACACTTGCCCGCCATCTCTTGCACCAACCCCTCTGTCGTTGGACCCCCTTTTGGGCTTGGAGGATTCATGTCTGGGGATGCTGGGGGGGCACATGCGAACCCTGCCCTTGCCCCCCACGATTTCTGAGGGGGAGGGTGGGGTTTACCGCGCTCGAGAGCTCCCGAACGCAGTGAACCTCCCCCTCCCCCTCAGAAATCGTGTGCGGCAAGGGCAGGGTTCGCACGTGGCCCCCTAGATGCGTCCGCCGCTCCTGGCCGCCCGCTGGCCTTGCAACGGGGCAGGTCGTGCCCGGCGCCGCGGCGGCCGCTGCTCCGCGGCGCCCGCCATTCTCGGTGCCACGCCGGCTGCAGGAGCAGCAAGGCGCCCGCCTGCCGAGCTCGGGGGGATGCCTCCTCCTCCTCCTCCTCCTCCTCCTCCTCCTCCTCCTCCCCCTCCTCCTCCTCCTCCTCCTCCTCCTCCTCCTCCTCCTCCTCCTCCTCCTCCTCCTCCTCCTCCTCCTCCTCCCCCTCCTTCCGAAATTATGTTCACGACGTGTTTTTTGTTGTGTATCCTGGAGGGGCCGCGCTAGGGATGGCTAATGACATTCAGAGGAGGAAAAAGGTACCCATACCTCTGCCCTTCCCTCGTTTTCTCCTTTTGTTGGGCCTCCTGGGCGACCCTCGTCGCCACCGCTGGATTCGCCTCGAAATTCTGGTCAGAACGCACCCCGGGAGAGGTCCGGGGAGTAGCGGTATCGGTACCTTTTGATTTCCCCATTAGGGGAGGATAGGCATGGGAGGGGATGCATCGACCCCCAATCACCCATTGATTGCCGATGGGGGCCCGATGGCCCCAACCTGCCCAGGCCGGCGCGGGCTCACGATCAGAGGCCTATCGCCGACCTATCGGCGATGTATCGCCGATGCCAGGTCGATGCATCCCCCCCCTATGCCAGTCCCCCCCGCGGCCGGATCGACGCCGGCGACGCCGACGACGACGACGCCGACGACGCCGACGACGACGACGCCAAAGTCGCCGATGACGACGACGACGACGACGCCGCCGACGACGCCGCCGACGACGACGACGACGTTGATGTTGACGTGGACGGCAACGACGACGACGACGAAGATGACGTTGACGTTGACGCTGACGTTGACGTTGATGTTTGCGACGACGACGACGACGACGACGACGACGTTGCCAACGACGACGACGACGACGCCGACGACGACGACGCCGACGATGACGACGACGACGACGGCGGCGGCGTTTTCTTATGTGAAGTGAAAGAGGTCACGGCGTTTTGTGTTTCCGCCAACTTTGGCATCCGGAGGCCCTTCGCGGGGTCTGGTGGCCGTCAGGAAACTGTTCGGGATCCACAGATACCCAGAAATGATCGCGTCAAACAAAAATTCAGGACGGAGGTTTTCACTCTTTTCCCCCCTGGGGGGCCCTCGCCGGGCCCCGGGGCCGTCAACAAAACGACTCGGGATGAAAACAGGTCCCAGGGAAAGGGTCGGGAATTCCAGGGACGCCGTCCTGAACAAATCAGGACGTCGTATGTCTGGGTATGGGGGTCGACGTTGTAAGAGCATTTGCGGCGCCGTGTTCTGAGGAGGAGGAATCACGACGACGACGACGACGATTGCGACGACGACGACGACGACGACGGCGGCGGCGACGACGACGACGACCATGGGATCTTGGCAAGTCGTGCTCAACGGGCGGCATTGCCGTGTCTTGGGCTCCTGGCGCCATCGCGGATCGGTCCTGCTCGAGACATGCCGGAGAAGGACGGACGGGGTTTGGGGGCTCGGATCGTATCGCCCATTCGCCTATCGGTGCCCCCGTACAGCTCTTTCGCTGGTGCAGCAATCTTTGCCTCGCCACCGACGACAAAGAAGGCTCGGATGGTGAGTGTCTTCGCGCGGTATTGCAATTTCGCCCGGACGGGGCTAGGACGAGGATAAATCCTTTCCAGAGCGTTCCGGAGCGCTCCCAGAGCGTTCTGGAACGCTTTCTTCGTCTTAGCTCGGATCGTGACTTTTCGCGATGTTGCAACTTCGCAACGTCGGATTCCAGCGTCGTCGTCGTCGGAGGCTGCAGGAGAATCCACGTTCCGAGGAGCGGGGATGTTCGCCCTCCAATTGTCGATTAGACGTAATAGTGACCCTTCGCCAGAGTGACCTTTGGTGCGGGCACATGTGGGTCCCCCGATCGCCGAACCCGATGTGATAGTAGCGTCTTGCGCTCCCGTGTTTAGTCATCCCACGGCCCCCAAAAAGCCGCGCACCAAAGGTTACTCATACCCAGGGTCGCTCATGCGTGTAGCCGCCATTGATAGGCGCTGGAGGTTTTCCGAAGTAATGATTCGTCGGCTTTGGGAGGCCCTTTGGCTTCGAGATGTGCCTCTGCAGCTGCGCCTCGCCGAGAGCGTTCAGTCGGTGCCTGGATCGTCCCGAACGCCCGCTGGAGACTGGGGTCTTGATCCGGAACCTCCAGGCCTTCAAGTGGGCAAGTGGGGGTTCGAGTAGAAGCGGTCGGAGGATCGCGCCGCGTCGCCGATGTATCGGCGATGTGGCTTGATGCGGAGCCCGCTTTTCTCCAAGCCGGTGCGTCGCTGACGTCGCCGATCCATCGCCAATGCATCGGCGATGCACTGTCGATGCGTCGCGATCCTCAGACAAAGGAAGGCCTCCAACCTCGTTTTCGCAGTGGCAGGCATCCGACAGTGGGAGGCCTCCGACAGTGGGAACTACAACAACTGCATAGTCATAATTGATTTTCGGAGGTCTGCGGGGATTTATTGAGTCTGCGCTGGGCCCTCCCTGAGGGCATTTTGGCCTTTTCCTGGGTCCCTGTGCGGGGCTCGCGTCGAGGGGTGACAGTGCCCTCTTTGGGCGGTCTTGGGCCCTCGATTCGCTTCTTGGGTTCCTCTTGGGTCGTCGTGGGGGCTTAGCGTAGCCGTATTGATCCGACCAATTTCTTTTTACAGTCACAGAACTGGTCCGGCATGTGCGCACAGTCCCGGGGTGCGAGTTGGAGCACCCCGCGAGAGCCCCAGGGGGCCTGAGAGGGCCCCAGCATGTCGCGGAGAGGCCCCAACGTCAGGCAAGATGGGCCAAAGGCTGCCATGGACGGTCTCAGGACGGCCCAACAGGTCCTTCGACAGTGGATGGGCGAGGACTCGAACCAAGACCCCAAGAGCCTCCTGAGAGGCGAACATCGTGCCACGAAGCGTGTGAGGGGTGTGCCGAAATGGGGCGGCGCCGCCATGCGAACTGCGCCACGGGGACCTCAGGTGGAGCTCCCTGTGGGGCCACGCAGCGTGTGAGGGGTGTGCGAGAATGGGGCGGCGCCGACATGCGAACTGCGCCACTGGGACCTCAGGTGGAGCTCCCTGTGGTGCCACGAAGCGTTGGAGGGGTGTGCCGAAATGGGGCGGCGCCGCCATGCGAACTGCGCCACTGGGGCCTTAGGTGGAAGTCCCGAGATGCTGCGGAACGTGTGAGGTGTGTGCCACATGGGGCCGCTTCGCCATGCGAACTGCGCCACGAGGACCTCAGGTGGAGCTCCCGATGGGGCCACGAAGCATGTGAGGGTTGTGCCGAAATGGGGCGGCGCCGCCATGCGAACTGCGCA